>PVJH01008574.1:68582-84562 GCA_004026705.1 Nesogale talazaci | reverse complement strand
GTTTTGTTAATAAAGGACTCTTAGGTAGGTGGTGCACTTTTCACAGTGCATCTGTTACGTTGACAGGGTGCCCTTGATGCGCTCCAATGAACAGCAACTCCTTTGCAGTGAGTTTTATCTCCTCTCATCAGCTGTCAGGTCCAGCAGCGGATAGTGAGTGAGGAAAAATCAACATGTGTTCAGAGTCTTGCT
Organism: Nesogale talazaci; assembly: GCA_004026705.1. Lineage (NCBI taxonomy): Eukaryota > Metazoa > Chordata > Mammalia > Afrosoricida > Tenrecidae > Nesogale > Nesogale talazaci. The sequence goes on along the minus strand of PVJH01008574.1, from coordinate 84,370 downwards.
TCATATAAAAAAACCAGAGCTTTCAATCTGCTGCTTCCTTCACTGGTATACATGCTCCAAGTGTCGTCTACGATTCCAAAACAAAACGCACTGCCATGGAGTTGAGGCCAGCTCTGAGCAGCTGCATAGGGCAGGGTACAACTTCCCCTGTGGATTTTTGTGACTGTAACGCTTCACAGGAGTAGAAAGCCTTGTTTAGGCCGTTTCAAACTGTCAACCTTTTGGTTACCAACCCCTCATGTAACCATGTTGCAAACCTGGCCTATTTGTTTAATAAAGATAAATGATTTATCTTTTTGTGGCTATCACTGCCCCCTGGTGGGAGTAGGAGGGCCAGCCTTGCTCCTGGAGAGCTGTTGCTGCATTTGAACTGACAACCCTGTGGGCCGCAGTCCTGAACACAACCAATTTGCCACTGGGGCTCATTGGGGGCTCATCCAACTCTTATCATGATCAATTCATATATCAATTGTATGAAACTCATCATCATTCTCAAAACATCCTTCTTCCACTTAGGTCTCTGGTATCAGCTCCCCATATTTCTCCTTTCTCCCGACTACTACTCTTCCATGGATCCTTAATAATTTACAATTATCATTATTTTGTCACATTGTACACAAAGGCTTGAAAGTAAACAAGCAGCCATCTAGCTCAGAAGCAACAAAGGCCACATGAAAGAAGGGCCACAAGCTGATGTGTCCCTTTACCCATTTCCCTGTTGTCCATACCCCAGGGAGGAGGTTATATGTAGATCCCTGAATTGGTTCCCCTTTTCTACTCTATCTTCCCTCCACCCTCCTGGTATCACCAAGCTCACCACTGGCCCTGAAGGGATCATATGTCCTGAATTCCCCATGTTTCCGGCACCTATCTGTACCAGTGTACATCCCCTGGTCTAGCTGGATTTGAAAGGTAGAATTGGGATCATGATAGTGGGTGGGAGGAAGCATTTAAGAACTAGAAGAAAGTTGCATACTTCATTGTTGCTACACTGCACCTTGACTGGTTTCACCTATTGATGGGCTTGCGATCCCCAATCTGTACTCCCCCTAATTTATAATGATATAATTTTTAGTTCTTTGATGCCTGATACTGAATCCCTTTGACAACTTGTTGTCACAAAGGCTGGTGGACTTACTACTTCTGAGCTATATGGCTGCTTGTTTACTTTCAAACCTTTAAGACCCCAGACATTCGATCTTTTGATGGCCGAGAACCATCAGCTTTCTTCACCACATTTGCTTATGCACACATTTGTAGTCAGTGATCATATCAGGAAGGTGGGCACACAATGTTATGATTTTTGGTTCTTTGAAGCCTGACACCTGATCCCTTTGACAACCTCGTGGTCACACAAGCTGGTGTGCTTTGAAGATAAATAATTTAATCTTGGACATTACACTTAAGATGAAGAACAAAAGCTCAAGAAAAAAGAGTAAAACATATGAAACAAAACTCTTCAAGGTGATTGAGATGATCAATTTGAGTAATCACTTATTTGTAAAGAACTTATCCTTCTTTGCATTGTTGTTTACACTGTATTGAGGATTCTTCTTTTCACTTCCTGGCTGAGATCGAGCATTGTTTCCTTGTGACCATGGTCAATGATCTGAGCAAAACGGATCAATCGAGAACACATTCAGAAGAATATATGCAAACTTGTCTGTGAGTCTATGTATGTGTGTGTACAATGTATTTCAAATATACCTTTGCCTCTAATTAAGTCCCAGACATCTAGATATTTTATATCCTGGCTACATTAGATGTAAAATGCACAGGCATGCTAATTTTAAAATGTTTTCAAAATATTAAAAAGCAAAGATACCACTCTGAGGACTAAGGTGCACCTGCCTCAAGTCATAGTACCTTCGAGGGCCTCATATGGTGTTGGTGAAGAATGTGAAAGTTGCAATGGGTGGCCAGAGGAACTCACCATGTTTGTCTTGGAGGAAGTACAGTCAGAATGCTCCCTAGAAGTGAGAATGGCACCATGTTGTCACACAGTGCTTTGGACACGTCCTTATCAAGAAAGAGCGGTTCTTGGTGAAGAAAATGCTGCTTGGTAAAGTAGACAGTTAGTGACAAGAGCAAGACAGTGACAAGGGCCAATGTACAGACAGATACAGAGGCTGGATTCTAAAGGAGTTGGATTGCACTGATAGGTTGACTTGGCTGCCCACTATATTCAGCATAGCAGTGCCTTTGAATGGTGGTAATGGCGTGGGACCAGGCAGCTCTTCATTTTGTGGAGTGTAGGGTCCCTGTGCATTAGAACAGATCTGATGATATCCAGCCTTAATAGCATAATAAAAACAATGGCCCTCGAAATAATCGCAGCAGTGTCAGTCGTGCATCTCTTCCAAGGTGAAGTCTGTTGTATGAGAACTCTGGGCTAATCCCACAAGGAGTCTCAGTTGTTTGTTTTAAATTAGGTAAGGAGAGTTGTGATTTTTTTACTCATCTAAACTTTCTATCTCTCCTAGACTTCCCAACAATAGAAAAAGATCATGCGATTCCCATAAGGACAGTTCCTCTTTTTCTAGGTTTTCTCTAGGAGAGCAATGATTTCTGAGTCAATAGATTGGCCAGTGGGAAGTCTATACTGAATCCAGCATTTTGCCTCCAAGTTTGTTTGGGGATTTACCTCAATAAGCCTTGGGAAAGAATTGTTTTTTCACAGAAGAATCAATCATACTTATCTGGCTAGACGCCAGTTCAGAAACAAAAGACTATGTTATTGGTGACAGTATTATTTTCGAAATGAAGCAATATAGCCTATTGTTAATTGTGAGGAAGTCATAAAAATAACTATGATCATTGGTGCCTGTTAGATAGCATTGTGCTTTTTAAAAAGCAAAGAAACAAGTTTTGGAGATTTGGTGATCACTTTGGAAAGAAACTCAAAGCATATTTTAAAAAAGCTCACAGATGTAATCCCTAATCAGTTGTCTGTATACTAAATAATGGATGGGGAAAAAGGGATTCAAATAAAAGCATTACAAATTCCAATAAAAATGTGTGTTTACTATGACATGGCCAAATAAGAACTTATTTAATAGATGTTTCTTGGGAACTAAATTATTTAAGAAATGGAACCCAGGAAGGGCTATGAATAGAAATAATAATTCAAAAAAAATTTAAAGTTTGTTTCCAGGTCTTCATTATTTAAAACAAATCTGGGTTCCTTGCATGCAAATGTATTTTGAGCACGTTGATTAGTATACATTGAATCTCAACTTTTTTTTGAGGGGGGCATTGCTGCCCTCTGGTGGTCGTGGGAGCTACCCAGCACTGCTCCTGAGAGCTGCCGCTGGATTTGAACCACCAAGCCCACGGGCTGCAGTCCCGCACTCAACCACGTACACCACTGGGGCTCAGCCAAATCTCAACTTTTTAAAGTGCCCAGTGGGCCCATCTTGCTCCTGTTTGTAGTCTTCTTGGTGCTGTTGTGGATCTTGTTAGATGGTGTGGACAGAATGAAATGCTCCCTGGTCCTGCACAAACCTCTCCATGCATCCATTTCTGAGTCCGTTGTGGCAGCCACCCTGCCAGCTCATCTTGTCTAGCAGGGTCCTCGTTTTGATCGCTACCTCTCCAATTACCAAACCTGATGTCCTTTTCCAGGGACTGGTTCCCCTGATCATGTGTTCGAAGTACGTGAGCCCAGTCTCCACATGTTCAATTTTAAGGAGCATTCTGACTAGACTTCTTTCAAGTCAGATTTGTTTATACTTTTACCATGCAATACTTGTGGCGATGCGTAAGAGGATTGTAGTGGATCTAAGCGCACTTCTTATGATGAACATTTCACAGATCAGAGTAGCATGCACAGATCATTTAAGGTGAATGATAGTAATTGTTGTATGTACAAGACATTTATGCGATCTGCAGACAATATCTGGGGCATTTTAAAATATGGGTTCTTCCACTCATCCTTGTGTTAATTCCAAATATCTAGGGGGATTAATGTCCCACATATTTGGAATCATTACTTTGTAGGGTGAACACTAGACTGGTGTATGATTTATTCCTCTTTCCTAGGAGCTCAGAGGCTAAACTCTCTTGGCTGACAGTGATCCTTTGGTCCTTAGTGCATGTTGCCTACCATTAAAACTGGTGTAGCCCATCTTGCTGGTTTGGGCCTTTGAGAATTCTGGTCCACATCTTAATAATCTGAGGCAGGGCTGCAGGAGAGGGCACGGTAGGGGGTGGGTGGGAAGGGATGAGTGACAGTTTCGAGTGTTGGACTGGGATTTGTGGTTAATATTTTGCCTCCATTTGCCACGTTCTCTTTAATACTAACCTTGTGCACGGGATACTAAGAGAAATGCAGTGCACAGCAGGGAGCAATCTGAAAGCTTTCTCAGAAGCTATCATTTTAGTAAGGAGACAGAATGTTCTAGCTATGAATAAGGAAGTGAAGCGACTGTGACTTTGTGTATGTAGTCACTAGGAGTCAGAATTGACTGACAATGAGAGCATTATGTATTCAAACATTTATGTAAGCGCACGACAAAAAGTCCTAAGGTTACAAGTTTTTACACACATTGCATTCTTTCGCTTGTAGCTAGGGAGGAAGGCCTCAGTTGGAAAGGGGGGACAGGAATCACGATGCTTGCTGCTTTTCTTCTCCGGTGGCTGACCTGAGTGGTCATCTAGCTATACTTCTGATTCTGGCTGTGCCTCCCATGCAATACCCAATGCCCAGTGGAATGGAAAGACTTTTTGGAGTTTATTTAGAGGACTATATAATAACTTTTCAGATGTTCACAATGATTGTTTATTCTCTGAACTCACGAGGGAGGACCTTTAATCACGGCAATATTAAGTACCGTAATGAACCACAGGGTAGCAGATGGGCCCTGGGGAAAACGGTTTCTGTACTATTGATTTGCTTATTTGATTTCCTTGTAAAACCTCCATGACCTGAGTCATGAATATACAGGCAGGGTCTCAATCTCAGCCACGCATTAAGATTCTGTCTTTAAAAGAAGCCAGCTCTCAGGAAAGCCAGAAGAAGGCTCCTTAGTGTCATGGGCTCTGGAACTCAAAGCTTCTCAACTTGATCAGATGCATGAGGGTAAGTCCCCCAGAGAGAGTGCCATCACTGCCAGCAAGTTTCCATCAAGATGGTTTCATCTTTGAACTTTTGTCTTCAGAATTCAAGATCTCCTTCGTATTCTATGTTATACTGTCATAATATTAGGAGACACACACCCACATCCACATAAGCCAAAAAGTATTGCTTCAATATCGTAGAAACCTTTATTAAACAAAATTATCAAAATATGAAGCTCTTATTTCTTTTTTTGGGGGGAGGTATCACTGCCTTCTGGTGGTCATGGGAGCTACCCAGTCTTGCTCTTGGAGAGCTGCCACTGGATTTGAACCACCAAGCCCGTGAGCCGCAGTCCCACACACAACCACTACGCTGCTGGGGCTCAGCCCTGAAGCTGTTATTTCTTGATATATCTTCTACTTCAGTCTGTGCACACTGATGGGAGTGGTCCTTTCTCTCTAACTATTTCACAAAGAATTTTGCTTTCTTTGATTCATCCTATATCAAAATGGCAACCTTGGCATCCTTGAGAGACTCACATTGCATTTCTTTCCAATGTTTCTTTAATTGTGGGAACAAAGAAAAGTCAGAAAAGACAAGATCAGAGCTGGAAGGTGGATGGAGTAATTGACTTTTTCTGACCATGCAATTTCAATTTTCTTAAAACTTCTTCATAATAGGCCTCACTGCCCCTCACGAGCCTGTGTCTTTTGAGAAAAAATCTATGAAATTTGGTCCTTGGAATGCCAACAGCACTTGCTAGCACCTTCTGTGCAGATCTTTCCTGCTTGAATTTTACTGGCCTACTCAGTGCTTCCTGGACCACACTGGTCAATGTATGACTTCTTAACAACTGGTTTTATAAAAATCATCTCCATTACCTATTCTTAAAAGCTTAAAAGACACAGCTGAACACCTTAAAATAAGAAATCACTGAGCCTAGGGGTTCAAGACATGGCATCTTAGTATCAAGGTCAAGTGGCACCATAGACCACAAAAGGAATGTTCTACATCTAACTTTCATGACTAGTGGTGGGGTCTTCAAGGCTGGTGAGTGGGGCAGTTTTTTGGTCTCAGCCAATCAGGAGGAAAGAAGAGTGAAGAAAATCAAAGACACACGGACATGATTAATCCAAGGGACTAATGGACCATGGAAACATCCATTTCCCCAACCCCGAGACCAGAAAAACTAGATGGTGCCCAGTTACCATTCTACTGCTCTGCAAATGATCACATTAAAAGGTCCTGGATTGAGTAGGAGAAGGATATAAACCAATGGTTCTCAACCTTGTTGTGGTGATCCCCGACCATAATATTCCTTTCAGTGTTACTTCATAACTATCATTTTTGTAGTATTATGAATTTGGCGACCCCTGTGAAAGTGTTGTTCAACTCCCAAAGGGGTCGCAACCCACAGGTTGAGAACCGCTGATGTAGACCAAAACTCAAAATTATAAAATAGACCAGGTTTACTGGTTGGATAGAATTGGTTAAACTCCTAGGACCATCACTCTTAGTTGCCATTCCAGTCTAGAAAAAATATCTACCTTCAGGGCTCCATCTTTAGCTACCCTGAAGGCATGTCTATAATGTGATCAATAGCATTAGCGAGGTACACACCTTAGGATAATCAATCATTTGAGATCCAAAGAGAAGCATTTCTTCTTGGGAAAATTCCAGGAGTATTAGGAAATGGAAAGGCAGGAGGAAGTAGGATTAATGATGTGATCTTGTGGGGATTAAAATCAATGACATGAAGCTAAATATATATAAATCATTGAATAGAAAACTGAGATCCAGACCCCCTCCCAATAAAAAGGTGTGTGTGTGTGGAGTATTGTTACCAAATCATAGAAATCTCTTTAAGCAAAAATGTAATGTGAAGTTATTGTTTCTCAATCTATCTTCTATCTAGAATGAAACACTTCAGAAGATGGTGTTTCCATAGGCCTTCCTTAGAGAAGCACATCTTCAGCTTTGTCTTACACAACTGCAGCCCCCCAATGGCTGGCTCTCTTCCACCCCCCCCACATTGATTTGCCTTCTCCCTCTGTTACTTGTGCTCTTCCCCTTCACTCATATCAACACCTATCTCCCCTTTTGTCTATGGCTTTGTCATCCTTCCCTCTGTCTGCCCCCCACTGCTCATCATCACAGCCTGTCTCCTTCGGAATGTAAACCTTGCTTGATTTTTTTCTTTGTAACTGTGGTCTCATATAATAGTCACTGTTTTTGATTGACTAGCTTCTTTCAGGATCATGTTCTCCTGGTTCATCTGTGACATGAAGTGCTTGGTGCGGTCATCATTTTCTCTTTCTTGATCCATAGTTTCCATTGTGTGTATGGACCAATGTCACCGCATTTTATCCATTTAGGTAGTTTCCACCATCTTGTTGCAATTAACTGTGACCAATGTGGGTATGCATTTGTACGACCCATAGCATGGGCAGACACCCTTACTTCTTCATGGTATGTTTCCTGCAAAAAGACCGCCAGGCTATGCAGACATTCTCTTCCCTGTTGTTTGGGGCTGGGCATGGGGGATGCTCTATTGCTTTCCAGGGTGGACACATGGTTTCTTAATCTCATCTCCAGGGGCTGAAGTTCGGGTCTCTCTACTCCCGTTCCAGTTTTGGACATTTTCTCTCTGGTGTGAGGTGGTGTCTCATCGTTGTTTGGGTTTGCATCTCTGGAATGGCTAATGATTGAAAAGGTGTCTTCTGATGGTTGTTGGCTGCCTGTTGTCTTCTTTGGTGAACTTGTGGTTCTGCCCAACAACACCCCCAAGACTTCTATTAAGGAAACAACAGCAGCAACAACAACAACCAAGTCACTGCCACCAAGTGGATGCTGCTTCATGACAGCCCTATAAGACCGAGTAGAACTGATTGCCTTTGTGTGTTTCCAAGACAGTAACTCTTTTTCTTTTTCTTTATCTTATTTTACTTTTTATCATTTTATAGGGAGGTCTTACAAATATTACAACCATCCACTGTTCAATGATATTAAACCCACTTGTCCATATGTCAACATTTCCCAAACATTTTCTTTCTACTTGAGCCCTTGGTATCAGCTCTTCTTTTCCCCCTCCCTCCACCACTCTCATGAATCCTTGATCAATTATTTATTCTTGTTGTTATTTTGTGCCTTACACTGTCTGCTCTCTCCCTTCACCCACATTTCTGTTAGTCATCCCCCCTGAGGGGTGGGTTATATGTTTAACCTTGTGATGGGTTCCCCCTTTCTTTCTCTTCCTTTTGCCCATTCCCCATGATCCCTCTACCCTCCTGATATTTCCACTTCCAGTACTGTGTGTGTGTGTGTGTGTGTATGTGTGTGGTGATCTGTCATGTATTGAGAGCTCTTATCACTACCAATGTGTGTACTCTGGTCGAACCAGATTTGTAAGGTAGAACTGGGTCACGGTAGTGGGGGTGGGTGCGAGGGTGGGAAGGAAGCATTTAGGAACTAGAGGAACCATATGTTTCCTTGGTGCCATGGAAGTAGAAAGCCCCATCTAGCTGATGAACATAGGTGTTGTTACTCTCGGAGTCAACCCAGAACAACTCTCAGACAGACCTCATAAAGTTCATCTGTGAATAAGGTTGGGCTCAGCTCCAGGACTGCACGCCTTTTCTCCATGCAAAACTGTGCAGCCATGTGGGCTGGGAAGTCAGAAAAACCTTGACACAAACTTCTATTGAGCTTTATAGTTGCATGCTCAGCATCAGTCTTATTGTTGGAAAGCAAAGCCATACATTATCTTAGGGAGAATTTTCATCTTCTTGCTACCCTGAAGGTTACTCACTGTGATAATAATTCCTCTTAGAAGAATTAATACCAGACTAGTCCCAAAGAGTTCAAGAGTCCAGAGGCCCAACTCTTCCAAGATGCTATTTGGTTTCATTCCTGGCCACTCCCCACCCTCCTACTCCCAGGAATATAGTCCCTCATGTACTTGAGTTCAGTGATGGACTGCAACTTCTTGCAGACCCTCACACAATTTCAAGGAACTGTCCCACACGATGGGGGATGCTGTGCAGTCCCAAATCTGAAGGTCAAGCCGAGGCGAGTCAAATGCAGGGTCCAGAGCCAGAAGCCAAACAAGTTCAAAAATCACAGCTGGTCTCATTACTTCTGTCAAAGTTTGGACAGGAAACGGAAGCCTGGATATCCAGGTGATGTGCTTGAGGAGGATGTAGCGGTACCGATATAGCTACCCTATCCAAGGAAAAGGCAGAATAATGTCTGAAGCCACACCCTCAGTTAAAGTCATCTTTGTGATACTCCCAGGACACAAAGGGGGGGGGCCTTTGTCGACACTTTCTACTCTTAATCCCATCTGAATCCTGTGTAGTCCAGAATGACCTCCAAAATGAGATGACAGCCACGGGCATAGCATCTAGAATAAAAATACATGCCATATTGAATTATTGCTACAAGGGCTTTATTAGCTGACCACAACTCATTCACTGCCATAGAGTCAATTCTGGTTTATAGTCACCCTATAGGATAGGATAGCACTGCCTCTTTGAATTTTAGACTGTGAATCCTCAGGGGTCTAGGAAGGTTTTCATCTGAGGAGTTGCCTGATGGCTTGGAACTGCAAACTTTGAGGTGTTCAGTCTAACACATTAGCAGGGCTCCTCACTTTGAGGCAGACTTCAGGGATGTTGCAGACTTGGCTTCAGATCGCTGCCGTAATGCGTTTGACATGGGGTATTTGGATTCCCAGTGCTTATAAAAGTTATAGCTACACTATATGCTGGTCTACTAAAGGAGCTCTCATGGCTCAGTGGGTTACGTATGCATTAGACTGCTAATGGCAAGTCTGGGAGTTACACAATCTGTTGTCAATCTGAGATTAAAGAGTGAAGGGGTGGAATTTAGCCTGTCAATTAAGTTGCAGCTTGATGACCTCAGGTGGAGGCACTCAGGAGATAAGTAACTTCCTGGAAGTGGGACACAGGCTCACACCTTGTGAGACATTCCTGCAGACAATACACACGGAACTACACTAGAGCCCTGAAGCTGGAGGAGCCTTATGGAGACTGCTGGCAGTGCTGAGATGCTTCCACTGCCACTGAGTTGGTATAGATTGGTATCAGACCTGTGGTCTAATATTGGACTTATGGACTTGAACTGGACTGGGCACGGATGTTTTCTCAATATTGAATTACTCTCGAATAGAAAGCTCTTTCTTATACACATGAGTGTTTATGAATTTGTTTCTCTAGTCTACCCACACTAACACAGCAAGTTCAACAGTTCAAATCATCCAGGTACTACTAGGGATAAAGATAAGGCTTACTACTCCCTAACGAGTTCCTGTCTGGAAACCAATCAGGTGAGTCATTCTGTTTTGTTCGACAGAATCATGGTAAGTCAGAACTGGCTTGTTTTCAGGGAGTTTGGTAATGTATTAAGGATACAGTAGCATTGTGGGGAAGTTTAAAATACTTTGGGAATGTTGGTAATTTACTAAGGCTACAATAGCATTGTGGGGAAGTTTGAAATACTTTGGGAACTACCAAAACATGACACAAAGATATTAAACCATGCTCTTGATAAATGGTACCTATACTTTGCTCGAGGCAGGGTTGTCACTCTTCCTCCTGTGTAAAAAACTTAGGCTCTTTGAAGTTCAGTAAAGGGAAGAGTAGTAAAATAGAGCATGCCTCTACACCTCAGGTTTGAGCTAGGTGTTGAGTACTGCAGTGAGCGAACCATTCTTATCAGTGGCCATTGAGCCTGCCCGTGACTCATGGGGCACTCAGATCCACAGGTACAGGATGGATGGGACTGTTGTGATACACAAGCAGCTTCGTGCTGGCTGGTTTTGGATGATGCGTTGCTAGGCCTTTCTTGTTAGTCGTTCTTTATCTGGACGTACCCCGGAGACGCATGCACAGCATCAGGCAAAGTCCCATGGACAGGAACAGTATGGCTGTACTTAAGGTGCAATTAAGGGCATGTGACGTGGGGGACTGCCTGTTGTGCTGCTCACTGAAAGGAAGGCCATTCAAACACACCAGGTGCTCCCAGGAGAGAGATGAGGTTTTGTGCTCTCCCAAAGATGCGTGGCCTTAGAAAACCAAAGGGAACAGTCCCTCTCTGTCCCATGGGGCTGTTTCAAGTCCACAGTGAGTTCTCCTGCATAAATCCAAATCAGATCCACTGCCATGAAGTGGATTTCAACTGGTAGTGACCCCACGAAGCGTTTCTGAGACTTTAAACCCCTTGCGGAAGCAGACAGCCTTATCTTCCTTCTGTGGAGCACCTGATAGGTCTGAACTGCAGACCTCACAGGGTTTGAACTTCTCCCTCGGTCCACCCACTTAAGAACACACAGTGGAATCACTTTGCCCCTCTCTGAACAGTGGGTGTTCAAGAGGTCCTCCTCTTTCCTCAGTCTTTCTTGCCCCGGACTTCATGCCTGGGGAGGGGCTTGGGTCACTTGGGAATGAGAACGAGGGCGAGGATGGACTCTGAGTGTCAGAAGACCTTACTTCTTCCCGGCACACCCTACACACTGCTGACAGGGAGACTATCTGCCTGGGATGCTTGCAATACTTCTTCACTATCAAGGGGCAGTGAACAAGAAAGAAGCTGTGGAAAACCAAGTGGAATTTCTGGAAATTATTAGCAGACAATCTCTTACAGGGTCACGTGCAGATGATCATAATTTTTTTTGCATGCTCCGTTTTTTTTTTTTTTGTCCCGGGAGATACTTGGAGTTCTTTGTGCCCATTGTGTGGCTTTTGTTCTGAGTCTGTGGGTTTAATTATTTAGTTATTTATAAGTGCATCTGGGCATAAGTGCCACAGTTTTATTTCAGTGACAAATTTATGGTCAGTGAATTCGAGTAATTAATGAGTAAATTATTTCTCCTTCATGAATGCCTCTGCAGTTTGTGATTTCCATAATACAATGCATAATACTTAAGAAAGTATATTTTTATTACTTGAAAAAGCCACTGTTAATGGAATCAGGAGAGAGAGATTTTAAATTGCTTTAATTACCTATGTTAATTAATCGCCAACATGTGTAAAATATTGAATTGGTTTTGGTTGGCTTGATTAACATTTAGTTGTTTAAAATCTGAATCTGAATCTGAATGTATTAAAAGAGGTTCACATTCTCTTGTGCTGTGGATGGCAGGAATAGAAAAAGACTTCTACTTTATAATTTTTGTTTTGTGGTATATTTTTGACTCTCTGGCACTTGTAAAGTAACAACAAACAACAACAGAAACAGTTGCACATGTGAATAAAGGCAGCCATTGGTTTTTCCAGAAAGAAAACCTGACAGGTATTTTGTGATATGGTTGGAATGAAATGGGAAACCAATACTAATTTCTTAACCAAAATCAACACAAACAAAAACATTGCGTTAAACGATGTTCCCCTCAAATCACTGCCCTAAATGGAGAGGGGAACCCCCCCCCCCAAATAGAAGATATGTAAGAGTGGGCCTTCCTGTATGGAACTCACAGCTCAGTGAGGATGGAAGTCACACACCTATTTCAGTAAGTGAATGGGGATTTAGAAGATGTTTTGGAGAAGGGAGAAATACAGAGCACGGGTCTATGAATTCAATCCTTCTAAAATAGCTGTTCTTAACCTGTGGGGCTCTAACGACCCTTTCACAGAGATTGCCCTATTCACAACAGTAACAAAATTACAGTTATGAAGTAGCAACAAAAATAATTTTATAGTTGGGGGTCACCACAGTATGCGGGACTGTATTAAAGGGCCGCAACATTAGGAAGGTTGAGAACCACTGCTCTAAAACAAAGCCTAGTGGTTTGGGTCACAAGGCATCTTTTAAATGATACTCTAGAAATGCAGATCCTGAGACTGGTTCCCTTGGGAACAGGACATCCATGTTACATCTAGGGTAGAACTGCCCATGGAGTCCCCAAGGTGGTCACAATTCCAGTACCAGACTATCACATCTTTCTCCCAGGGAGTGGCTGCTGGCTTCAAACCACCAACCTTTTGATCGATAGTCAAGTTTTTCAGTCAAGGTTCCATGGGCTTAACTGCATTTGCCTGGATTTTATTTCTCATGTCCTTCTCATCACACCACAAAGCTCTGTGTGTGTTTAGAGGCCAGAGGGGCATAACAGCAGTTTGTAGTTCACGCACTTTGTTATCAACTTGCTGAGTCACCTTGCTGACCTGAAGCAGCAGCTAGATCTCACGTCACTGGGAGCCTCCTTTGATACCCAGCTGTGTGCGCTCAGCACTGTGATCAAGGGCTTGACTTCCACAGGACAGACTTGTTGTCAAGTCAGAGGAAAAAGCATAGGCAGGCTTTAGTCAAACCTGCTGGCTTTCCCCTCTTGACTGCTGCCTGTAGACATTGAGTCCCAGAGTCTGATACAAGGATTATTTATTTACAAACACAAAAACCTCACCATTCAGTCCCAACTCATAGGGACCTCACAGAACAAAAGTACAAACTAGAGTTGCCCCTTTGGGTTTCCTGTGCTTAGAATCTTCACAGGAGGAGAGCGCCTCATCTTCTTCTGCTGAGTGACTATGCTTATGTATGTGTATTGATGCACGAAGCCAGGGCCTGTATAAGGCAGAAAACCATCAGAGGCGGAGAACACAGAAACCAGTGACAGAAAAGTGCTACCACCTCACCCTTTCAGAGGCAAAGAACTTGTGAGATGAGAAAAAAGCAAGGCAGTCCCTGTGAGCCCCGGTGGTGTAGTAGTAGTTGTGTGGCAGCCTGAGAACCTCATGGTCCACAGTTCCAAATCTCCAGCTGCTTGGAGAGAGGAAGACTGGGCTTCCTACTCCTGTAAAGAATTTCAGTTTCTGAAACCCATAGGGCTTCACTATGAGTCAGCTTTGCCTCAATGGCAGTGAGTAGATATAGATATAAATGTGTTATATGACTGTTTATATATCTAAATATAAATTTGAGAGTTGTATGCATGTGTGAATATGCATATACACTCCCAGTTTGTGCTACACAGGAGAGGTGACTAGGGAAGGAAGCTATAGTCTTTTGCGAACTTATATATTTCCTTTCCTCATCAGGGCTTTTGAAATTTTTCCAGCTATGTCATTGTCTGGACTGGCTAAGTGGAATGCACCCTGGAGAGGAAGGCTTATTCATTTGGTGGCTTTGGGAAGTTGCATCCCATCCCTCACCCATAACTTTGCTGTGCTGTGGTGACTTGTATGTTGCTTTGGTGCAGGAAGGTATACCACTAGTATGTCAATGGCTGCAGTCATCTACAGGGACAAAGTTTCCAGTGGAACTTCAAGACTGAGAAGAGACTAGGAAGACAACTGGTTGATCCACTTCTGGGGGATTAGCCACCGGAAATTTTTATTTTTTATAGCTCTCTCTATTGGGTGCTCTTACAGCTGTTTTAATAATCCACGCATCAATTGTATCGAACCCATCTGTACATCTGTTGCCATCATTTCAAAGACATTTTCTTTCTACCTGAGCCCTTGGTATCAGCTCCTGTTTCCCCCCCCACCCTCATGATCCCTTGATAAATTATAAATTATTGTTATTTTCATATCTCACACAGTCTTCTATCTCTATTTACCCTGTTTCTGTTGTCTCCTTGGGGTGGTGGTTATATGTCAATCATAGCAAATGGTTCCCCCTTTACCCCCTTTCTCCTCACCTTCCCCCTGCCCTAATGGTATTGCTACTCCAATTATTGTTCCTGAGGGGTTCATCTCTTCTGGACTCTGTATGCTGAGATCTCTTATCTGTACCACTGTACATGCTCTGTTCTGGTTGGCTGTGTAAGATAGAACTAGGGTCATGGTAATTAAAGAGCTAGAAGAATGTTGTGTGTGTTTCTTCAGAGCTATATGGCACTGTGGCTAGACCGTCCCTTCCTTGGGATCCTTCTGGGAGGGATGCCCAGTTGTCTACAGATGAGCTTGGGGTCTCCACTCTGATTCCCCTCATTCACATTGATATGATGGGTCTCCTGGTGCCTGATCCCAGTGTCACCCCATGATCACACAGGCTGGTGTGCTTCTTCCATGTGGGCTTTGTTGCTTTCCTGTTAAATAGCTGTTCATTTAACTTCAAGCCTTTAAAAGTCCAGATGCTCTATCTGGTAATAGCTGGGCATCATCAGTTTTCTTCACCACATTTGTTTGTGCACCCATTTTGACTTGAGCGATCGTTTAAGGAATGTGAGCATCACAGAATGCCAGGTTTTTAGAATAAAGTGTTCTTGTATTGAGGGAGGACTTGAGGAGAGGCCCAATATCCATCTGTTACCTTGATACTTAGCATCTCTCTTTATATGTACATTGACCCATATCCCTCTATCATTTTATGTTTATATGTTTATATACCTCTATAAATATCTTTTACCTCCTAGTTTTTCCCACTATTTCCTTTCAATCTTCATTTGGCTCTTAGCAATTCCTCTTGACTACATTACACTTGATCAAACCCTACCACGTCTAGCCAGATTTGTAAGCTAGAACTAGGGTCATGGTAGTGGGGTGGGGGAGGAAGCATTAAAGAACTAGAGGAATAGTATGTGTTTCTTCAGTGCTATACTGCACTGTGGCTGGTCTACACTCTCCTTGTCATCAATTTTAGATCTCCTGTTGTTTCCTTGTCCCTGGGTGTTAACTCTCCCTTTCCTTTTCCCCTTCCCTCTCTCCCGTGTTCCCCCGGAAGCATTGGTCACATTATTTTCTCCTAGAAATAGTTTATCTTACCT
>PVJH01008574.1:0-68482 GCA_004026705.1 Nesogale talazaci | reverse complement strand
ACCCTCTTTGTTAGTTGGCCGCCATATGCACTCTTGGCCATATACCTCACACCAGGAATTCATGCATTTAGTGGCCTTTCCCCTATGCCCCTTGTGATTTTTATACTTACCTCAGTGGACTCATGTTCTTATCCTTTTTTGTTTGCCTTACTTTGCTTACCATAATTTCCTCTAACTCTTCCCATGTGATGAAGTGCTTCATGTGTTCATCACTGCCTTTAAGTGATGCACAGTATTCTAATTTATGTATGTATCAGTTTTTTAATCTATTCATCCGTCGATGGAAATTTAATGTATATACTCGAGTTTAAGCCAAGTTTGTCAGCACATTTTAATGCCTTTTTTGGGGGGGCAAAATTAGGTGCCTCAGCTGATATTCAGGTCAGCTTGTATGCAACTATATACAGAAGGTTGTTTCCAACTCTTTGTGATTATGAACTGTGCCACAGTGAACATTGTCACACAGATTTCTGGTTGTGATCAGTTTCTTACTTCTTTTGGCTATGTGCCCAGAAGAGGGAGTACTAGATCATATGATAGCTTGATGTTAGGCTTCGCCAAATCAATTTTCATAGCAGATACACATACCTACAGTTCTACCCGCAATGGATGAGAGTTCCTGTCTTATAACACCCACCTCCATTATTTGCTGTATTTGAAATTTTTGAGTTGGGCTGTCTGTGTGGGCATTAGGTGGTATCTCATGGTTATTTAATTTGCATTTCCTTTTAGGAACATTTTCTCATATGTTTATTGGTCATTCAGATATCTGCCCTTTTGAAACTTCTGTTCAGGTCCTTTGTTCACCATCTCAATGAGTTATCTGTTTTTCTATTGTACTCTAGCAGAGTACTGTAGATTTTAGTAGTAAGGTCTCTGTATGATGAGTCACTGCTAAAGATGTTTTCCCAGTCAGTAGGCTTTTTTAGTACTCTCTTGGCAAATTCTTTTGATATACACAGGTATTTTACCTTCAGTATATCGTCAATTTGTACTTCCTCTGTGTTTGCGTCCTTCCCTATGTTCCATATCCTATGTATCCTCTGCATCAAAGTTCTGAGGTTTATCCCAAGCACCTCATTATTGGCCCATGTGACTTCTAGGCAACAAGTTCAATAACCCAACTCGGAGGCAATACTCACAAATATGGAAGTTAATAGGCTACCACAGGTTAGGATTAGAAAACTGTAGAGATATAATCCTTGGTGCACACCAACATCTCTGCCCAGCTGGCAGTAAAGTCCCTCTCCCGTCCTCAAACTCTCAGTCATGTGGTCTCCTGGCATCTGCTTTCCTGAACTAGGAAGCTGGTCTGCCCTTCTTTCTCTCAGTCCTACATTCCCAGTTCGGTGCCTCTTGCTCTGTCCTACAGTCAGTCTCCATTCTTTATCGTCTCTGGTGCTTCTGATTGCAGCCTCCTACCACTTCAGAGAAAGATCTGAAATGCGCTCTTCTGGGGAGGATGGTTTATCTTTATAGTTGGGGATGGTGATGATAACAAAAACCAACCCTTTATTAGTGTTACACATACCCTATATGCATAGCAGGAGTTAGAGATTTGGATAGAGGAATCGTATTGAGGAATTTCATTCCACTAGAGTCAGTAAAAAGTCAAGACCAAAGAGGATCCCAGAAAAGACTCTGGAAATTTCTTTTGACTATAGGGTAGCCAGGGAAAGATCTGATGAAGTAAAAGAGTTCTAGAGGAAGATTTTTAAGGTGTTAAGCATTACAATGATAACTGTAAGAACTTGGAGGTGGAAGATCAAAGGGAACAGTACACTCAATATATCTCAATCTGAAAAGAAATGGAAGAAAAAGATAATCCTCAAGTTGGAATGCTGAGGCACAAAATTTGAATAATTCATGAAGCATTAAAAAAAGATAGAAGGAGCATACAGAGTCATTGTAACAATCTACATTAATCATTCTGAGAGCCAGCGTATGATTAAAAAAGCTGATGGCATTAAAAGAAGAGGTTCAAACTACCCTGAAAAAATTTGACCCCCCCAAAAGGGCCCCAGGAGTTGATAGAATAACAAAGCATTTCAACAAGCTGATGCAGCACAGGAAGAACTCATTCCTCTATGCCGGGAAATTTGGAAGAGAGCTTCCTGGTCAACTGATGTGAAGATGAAAGAAAGATGACCTTATTAGATGCAAAAATCATCCAATAATATCATTATCACATGCAAATACAATTTTACTGAAGATAGCTTAAAAATAGCTGCAATAGTATATCAACAGTCAGCTGCCAGAAATTCAGAGGCAGATTCAGAAGAGGAAAGACTACTGTTCTCAGAGACTGATGGTAAGCAGAGACTATCAGAAACATTTTTACTTGTGCTTTGTTGACTATGCAAGGGTATCTGACTAGGTGGATTATAGCAAACTATGGGTAACATTTCGAAGAATAGGAATTCAAGAGAACTGAATGGTGTTCCTATAAATCTGTACACAAGCCAAAGGTCATCTTTTGAACAGAACAAGGGGATGCAGAATGGGTTAGAACCAGAAAATGTGTGATTCGGGGTTATATATTTTGACCACACTTATTCAATCTATATGGCTGGCCATTAATCCAAGAAGTTGGACTAGATGAATTAAAATGCAACACGACAAGTGAAGAAATGTTTCTTCACAGCCACCCATATGCCAATGATTACAACCTCGTTTGCTGAAAGCCTGGAGCATTTGAAGCATTTCTTGAAGAAGATCAAAGACCATCATGGTCTTCAGTCTACATTACAACTCGATGTGACGAAACCCCCAACCCCTTACAACTGGGTCATTAGATAACATCACGGCAAATGGGCAAAAGATTGAAGGGTCCAGGATTGAATGTTGCTCGGATGACAATCAACAGCCACGGAAAGAGCAGTCAAGAAATCCAAGGACATGTGGAGGAAACGCAAATGACAAAAGGAGGGAGAGCAAAAGTGGAAATGACTTGGAAGTTTTTTGTGATGTACAAGTTCATTTCAAATAAACAAACAAAGTCAAGGTATTTTCAAGTGTTTCATGTGCATCTTGAACGACAGTGTTGGAGAATGTTATTGAACATACTGTATTGGAGGAAGTGCAGCTAGAATGCTCCTTACACTCAAGGATGGTGAAACTTCTTATGTATTTCAAGCTTGTTATTAGGAGGGATCAGCTCCCGGAGAAGAACAGCTTGCTTGGGAGAGGAGAGGGCAAGGGAAAAGGGCTAAGTTTCTCATGGAGATGGATTGACACAGTGACCGCAACAACAGATTCAAACAAGACAGCAATTGGAAAGACCAGGTGACGCTTCACAGTGTTGTCCACGGAGTCACGGTCAGTGAGAATCCACTGAAATACGCCTCACAACAATCACTGCCAATATTCTCTTGGTTCACCTGCCTCAGGCCCAGACTCTCAGCTTTCAGACTTCACAAGTCCATTCAACCCAGGCTCCTGTGGCCCTCAGATCCAGATGAACGGGATCTCCTTGTGTAGAACACTCTTGACTAGAAGTTGGAGGAAGCAACTGAGGCTGGTATTATGGAATCTTATAACCTTCAGACATTTCTCTACCAAAAAAAAGTCAGGTTTTTTTTCATGTCCTCTTTTCAAGTTCCTCAATGAATTCTTCACTTTTTGTGCGTGTATGACCTACTGGTGATGGGTAAAATGTTCTCCCCTCCCCCACACCTTTTTGACCTCTTAATGACAGTCTACAGGGCAGAACATCAGTTTTATATTAAATAATTCATACACATGTTGTTTCAGCTCATCCATTACAGTCCTCTTGTGGCAGTCATTGATCTGTGTCAATTTCATGATCGGGAGTGTAAGGGTGGAGTCTGTCTGTCAGTCTGGCGGTGGCCAATAAGATCTTTGGTGTGTGCATGGTTTTCTTTGAGAATTCCGGGAAATCTTGCGGTATTTCCCATTGGAAGTGAGAGACTATAGGCTCAGTCTCTTGGAGACGGTCTACCAACAAGACAACATGGCAGCAAAAACAGACCAGAGTCGAAGGAGAAGACCCATGAGCTTACACCGATGGAACCAGACCTCTGGGGCCAGAGAAACCACCTGGAGACTCTTGCCAGTGCTGAGATGCTTGGGAAGTCACAGAGAGACACCTGCCAGCACTGAGATGCTTCGACTACAAATGGATACTGTGGAAGAACCCTGAGCCCTGGAAATGAGGAGCTGTGGGGAGACCACTGCCAGTGCTGGGATGCTTCTACTGCCACTGGGTACACAAGACTCTGTACCCACTGGTCTGTGATTGTCTTGGAGTCACTGCACGTGCTTCTTGAGTGGAAAGGAGACTTTATAGACTGTGATCAGACATATGGGCTAATATCAGACTTATGACTTTGGACTATACTGGGATGGGATGCTTTCTTAATGTTCCATTCCTCTTTCCCATCTAGCCATATGTGTGTTTATGAATTTGTTTCTCTAGTCTACCCAGACTAACATACCCCTCAATATGCCACCATTTACCCCCACTCTTCTTGTGTTTTCTGCTTCCATTCCTTCTTAGTTCCCAACTCTGTGTTTTCTCCTAACCTTGCTATACTTTTGATCCTAAATGACTGGTTATTCTACTACAGGAGTAAGTTCAGATCCAGACCTGAAGGTTGAGTCAGCATGTCATAGCCTCTGGGCCTCACCTGTCTCTATCTGACTAGTAAGCTTGATCTCTTTGGTGATTTTGCCTTTTGTTCCTCATGATTTAAGTCATTTTGTAATTCCTTCATATGACCCACATATGTGGTCTGCTTCAAGATGTGAGATACCTCGTCTCAGGATGTTGAATGATTTCCACTTACTTACTATAATAGTCTTAGGACTGCTGTAAAAACTGAGCCATAAAAAGCCAAGGGGAGGCTAGTCACTAGTTACTAAATATTCCTTCCAATTTCCAAACAGCTCCTCATGTTGTTGTGGACTTACACAATACCTTATTTTTTTCTTTATTGATTTTACTAAGAATTTGTCTCTAATTGACAATGCCAAACTACCTTCTTCATTCAAATGATGAATGCCTGAGCCTTGGGGTCAAGGGCACGTTTTATATATAGCTGCCCATGGTTTCGTTATGTGTATCACTTGACTATGTGATGCGATCTAACCCAAGCTAAATCTGACCCATAGCAATCCTATAGGACTGAGTAACACTACCTTTGTACGTTCCCAATGCTGTGAGTCTTTACAGAAGAGGCAAGCCTCATCGTTCCCCCTGGAGTGCATGCTGGTTTCAATCTGATGGCCCTGAAATTACACAACTCAAGCCCAACACACAACTCACCCTACCACCATCGCTCCTTAGGCCATTGAGGTGGGACCTTCAAAAATTTCCTGAAAACACACCACTAACTTTCAACTTAAATTTTGTCCTGAAAATTTTGAAGCCCCTCATCTTTTGGGAGAATTCATCTTTTGATGGAACCACGATGAATTGCGTGTTGGCTAAGTTGAGTTGACAGTGACTTTGAAACATCCAGAAATACCCTGTCAACAGCAGTTGGTGATGTAGGTGCAAAGCTGGCTGATTTGCCTTTTTTAGTTCAAATATAGTACGTGCTACACATCTGATTTTTTTAAAACTCTATTTTCTTTATTTTTTGGTCAAAACTGAAATTAAACCAGTAATTTGCAATCACTTGATATCTTTCTTAAAAAGGTAATGTTTCCTGCCTCTGTTCGCCCGTGGTCTGCTGTTGCCCTTCTCAGCACCATGCTTTGGGAGCCTGTACTTGGCTCTCAGCACTAATGTGTTTCTGAAGCACGGCCCTGCTGCTCTTTCTTGCCCTCACTAGTAGCGATTTATTTTCTGGCTTGCCCTTTCTGACTTGGCCTTAGCGTGTATCGGGTTGTCTTATATGCGTCCTTGATCTTGTGCCCCACTCACATTTTGCATTTGATTACATTTCAGAGTTTATAGGCTTCAATCATGGCAGTACACAGGGATGCTGCATTAATTATCAGTCCAAGAGAGGGGACAAAGAAGTCAATTTGGGACCAGTGATCAACTGAATTGCTATAGGATACAGAGTGACTTCAAAGGCTCCAGTTCAGCCAGATGATTTGTGAGTGACTTTTGTGATCAATCTTGTGACTGATCATCAGGGACACAAATTGAGGATATGGAGGGGACACCCCAATGGGATCATCACTTCTGGCCAGTTTCCCCTTGTCTCTGGAGGCCTGAAGCTGGAGCATATTAGACTGGGATGCAGGTCCAGGGGATAACACAAAGACATTGCCCCAAAGAGCCAGTTTGTGCTTCATCAACTGTCTACAAAGAATAAAAGGAGTTCCCCCTTCATTCAACCAACCTTACTGGCTTCCCCCTTTACTTTGTTCCTGCACCTTTCACATGCATGGTGCCATCCAACTATCCTGCCTGTCACTGTGTGTGGTGATCATTAGAGAGGTGGAGGAGGTGTCCTGTTGAAGATGTACTTCATGGGCTAACTCTCTCATACTGTCTGTCGATGGAGGCTTGGGAAACACCCTCTGATGACTTCAAAGACTGTCCTCTCTGTTTCTGCTTGGAGGGTAGGTCTCCATGTTCCCTCTCTTTGACATCATTTCAGAAAAGAAGAGAGTTCTCTTTACCTCACTTCTAAGGTCATCTTCACAGTGAAAAACATTGCTTCATGGGTTCCATTTCCTAGTACACTGTTTTTTTACACATTAAAGTTGTTGAACGATGTCTCGGGCATCAGCAGAGGACTGCACACATGTTCCCTCAGCAATACATGAGGGTACCTTCTAAAAACAGTTCCACGACAACTGAATCTTCCGAGGGGAAATGCTGAGCCAGTTAAATTCGAGGCAAAGAAGTCAGTTCACAAGGTTATGGGGAACGATGCATTTGTTTTTATCCCAAAGGGGTCGTCTTGATACAGTTTCTTGAGAGATAGAGAATGACCAATGGGGCTGGCTAAGAAGAAACTTCAAGACAATGGAAAACTGCAGTCATAAGAGAGAAGACAGGAAAGTTGTGCTGAGAAAATTTTCCCATCACCACAATGCCTCTGCTTTGAGCTGTAGCTGGGGATGTCCTGACTGACCTCTGTTGCCACCTTACCCCATTGGCACAATATTCTAGACTTTGCTCCGTCAGGTTTTTTTGTTGCTCTGAAACCCAAAGAACATGTCCAAGGTATATTTGATTCCCTTGAGGATGTTAAAACTGGCAGTGTTATGAATGTAAGATTGCACAGTTTTACAGCGAAAGGTTATAGAATAGAAATATCGCCTTCATAAATGTATAGATATAGATGGGATAGCTGCACTCCTTGCAATTTCTGTTTTGCAAAGATGTCTGTGTCTTTGGAGCTGTACTGTCTCACTTTTGTATGTCTGCCTGGGAAGCTGAGCTGTTCACAGGCAGATGCCCAATTGGATTTTTTCAGAAAATTTCAGAGGACAGAGGTCATATCAGAATACATAGGGGAAATCTTTCAGATATACCCTTGGAAAGAAATTTCTTCCATTTCTAAAGTAATACATGACAGATGAGGTAGCTAGAAATGCAACGAATTTAGGACAGAACTTCCAAAAGTTCATGGGAAAATAGAATAAAAAGATATTGGAACTTTCCTGGGAACTTTTTGAAGTCTCCTTATATGATTAGCACCTAAAACCCCAAAGTTCATTGCAGCCAAGTCAATTAATATTCACAGAGACTGTGTCACACAGAGGGTTAACTAGCCGAGCAGCTTTGAGAGGAGCAGAAAGCTTGGTCTTTCTGCCACCGAACGTCACACCTGACCCTGTGGTCTGCAACCCTCCCATCCCCCCCATGCCACAGTACCACCACAGCTCCTTAGAGATGGGGAGGAAGTGGTGATCGATGAGAACCACAAGCTCAGAAACTGTTGTTCAGCTAAAAGTGAAAGGAGATCGGAAACCGAATTAGAAAACCAGATAGACTGTCTCAGAACTCAAATTTTCATGTGGCTCAGCTAATTGATGAATTTAGATTATGAAGCTTCACTCCTGAGACCAAAGAAGATTAGAAAATCAATTTCACTGCCCTTCTGCATATTGAGATAGGAAGCGATGGTGAAACTTAGCAGGTGGCTCAATATTCCCTTTTCAAGGGAGGCGTCCTGGGGCTCAGAGAATTGATGACTGTCCAGGATCAATGTGGGCTAGTGGGAAAACTTAGAGTTTGGAGACCCACGAGACTTTCCCCTTGTCATCTGACCATGAGTGCATTCCTTAACTTTGCAAACCCGACCCACTGACCTGCAAACTCGGGATAGTATCGCCTGTCCTTCAAGTTAGGGAGTCAATTAGCTAAAATCCCCAAAGACAGCGTGAAACACGCAGACAGTGAACATGTGAGAGCAGCTGCTGCCATCGTGACGATGCATCTACGGAAGACAGTTGTGCTGGTGTGGTGGCTACGAGTGTGGCTGCGACCCACAAGGTCTTGAGTTTGAAAGCACCAGTTGCTCCGTGGGAGAAAGACTGGGCTCTCCCCTCCCAGAAACTGGTGCAGTCTGGGAAACTCCTGGGGGAGGGGGTCTACCATGGTCTTCAGGGTTGCTGTGAAGCCACATCGACTCGATGGTAATGAATTTGGTTGGAGAGAAGGCAGCCTTGGGACTAGAATCTACATGCAGACCTGTAAGATGCAGATTTTGCTACTCTACCTGGCACACCTCAGAAATCAAGTTCTTATAAATAGTAGCTAGCATTTAGAGTAGTGATGGGTCTGGCTGCTAACTGCGAAGTGAATAGTTTGAACCCAATAGCCAATCTGTGGGGAAAAGACTGGGCTTTCTATTCCTGTAAAGAGTTTTAGTCTCTGAAACTCACCGAGGCAGTTCCACATGGTCCTATAAGGTGGCTGCAAGTCAGTATGGACTTGATGGCAGTGTGTTTGGTTTTGGTTGGTCCTCCCACATTGTGGCGCATTCCTTTAGTAATAGGAATGGCATGTCAGCCACCATGAGTTACGTTTGCACACACGATGATTCAGCAGTACATGCAATGGGCCTGCTAGTCATTGTAACAGACGCTTGAGCAGCCCTCCCAAACGAAACAACCCTCACACTAAACAAGTACGCACATAGCAGTTGTTTCCAGCTTCCGAACAATAAGAAGCACATCTCTATCATCCATTCTCACCCCAGTTTTCTGACGGGGGGCACCTGCTCAGGAATAACAGTGTCTGCATGAAAGAAGTCAAAAAAGAGAACCACAATCCCTATTTCACACCATATGACACCAGTAGTTCATGTTGGAAGACAGACTTACATCAACATTCACAATCTATTGAGTTTGCGTATCATCAAATTGAGCATCAGCCATGCAATGCTATATACTCAGCCAGACGCAGGAAAAAAGAAACACCAACAAACACTACATCTCGTGCCTCGAAATACTATTCTGAACAAAAGAATTATTCAGAGCCGAAGGAATAAGACACACAAAAGGTTGCTAACACATGAATTAAAGTTTGAAATGAATTGCGAGAACAGAAACAACTAATCTATAATGATAGAAACTTGAACAGCAGTTGCCCTACCCCTGCATTTGGCTCTGACATCTTCTGTCTCTGGCAGAGTCCCAAAGATGAACATCTTTGTCTCAGACATGGTTGTGGTTCCCACACAGAGGCTTTCCAAGTGCAATTCTCAGGGCCTGGGTCTCAGGCCTTGAATATGCACAGGTCTGTCACTAGTGGTCCCATAATCTGCATGTTTTTTTTTGCCCAAAGTCCATGGTAGGCAATGGAAAGTCTGATGAAATAAAAGAGTTGAATAGAAAAAGTTCTACAGATAGCTTGAGATGTAAAACATTATAATGATACTTGTAAAGACCTGGAGTGAGAAGAACAGAGAGAAGAGCACACTGAGTGTAGCTCATGGTGAAGAAGCTGAAGGGAAAATTCAAGCCTTGAGTTGAAATACTGAGGGATTCTATGGACAAAATAGGCATTTGAGTGATGCAGGAAACATTAAAATAAGTGCCAGCAAATGAATATCTTCCCCTTGATGCTTAAATCTTAAAAAGCAGTTAGACAGAGGAGGCTTTATCTCAGCTGGAACTAGTTTTTCAAGAAGGAGAGAGGAGAAAATCTTTCATTTGCCACCATACAAAATCGTGCTAAGGTCACCCCAGTCCAAGTGACACTCCCAGTGAGAATGATACCAAAAATTTAGAGGAAATTCAAGTTAAGATGAGGGGAGGGGAGCGTTCTTCCCCACGTGCTCTGGCCCACATCTTGCTACCCAAACACTGACATCTTGTCCGACAGAAGAGCTGTTTGCTTCCTGTATCATCTTTCAATAATCCAGCTTTAAGTGTTGTCGCATACAGTTCTGGCATCAATCTTGGACCTCACGTGCACCAGAAGATAGAGATCAAACTCACTTGTCATTTATTAGCAGCCCCGTCTACTTGGCTTCTTCCCCACCTCCATGATGGGAAGGAAAAGAATGTTAACACACTCCAGGACATCCTGCAGTACTCTTGTTCTTTAGCTTTAATCCACTTATATCCTCAACATGGCTTCTGAGCATATTCTCTTTGTAAGTTCTGCCAGGCTGGCTTTGCCCTTTGCTATGTAATATGGAGGCACTTAGGACCTACAGTGGTTTGCTTTCTCCAGTTTTAGACTGAAGCAGAAATGGTTCAATTTCACACACACACACACACACACACACACACACACACACCCCTGTTGAAAGCGGCCACTTTGATGCTCCAGGAGCTGACCTTTAGCTGACATTCTTGGCTTTCCAAAGCAGAGCACTTTTACTAAATTATTGGCTGCAGAAAATCTGTCAGAAGATTCGGTTTATCCACAATTAACATGAATGTCAAGTGTGACAGCTGATTCTGTGATGCTTTCTGAGGTGAAAATTCTCTTGTCTAACTAGTCTGTCACCCCACTCCCCCCCCCCCACCTCAAGAAAGCTAACTAGTGCAGTTTGTAAGCTAGTTCTTTTTCTCCTGCTGAAGAGTCCCACTTTTCCTTTATAGCTTTATTCAAAAATTAAAAAAAATCAATATAGGCAGCTGTATGATGTGATTAGCCCTAGTTTTATAGCTCTTCAATAGATGCCGTAGAAATGATGGCAACTTCATATTGGATCTGTAGCATCTGTTGCAATGGCCAATCTCTGACAGTGCATCACAATGCACTTCCCGTCAACTGTGTATGTGAAACAAGCAATGGGTTCCTGAGACAACTCACAGTCAGCACGGCAAGCGCATCTGAACTCAGGGGAAGGTAGTGATCACTGTGGCTTCTCTTATGAAGAACAGACTTCCTACTGAGAAGGTGAATTTTCTTGCTGTCTAATGCATTCCAACGCATAACAACTTTATATGCAAAAGAACCAGACAGTTCATGGTCTTGAGTCACCTCCACAACACGTAGGGCCTTTGAGTTCATTGCCTTGGTTCTTGTGACTAGACATCTCTTTGAGAGGGACTTTTTCTTTGACACTGACCTTCTACTTAGCAACCAGGTTGCTGGTCTCCAGGGACAGGTCCCTCCTGATGACATGCCTAAAGTTCATTCTTTGACCATCCATCTTGTTGCGTCTGTGCCAATTTGTAGTGACCCCAGGTATAATAGAAAGAAACACTCCTCGCATTGACTCCAGCCTCAATAAAAATATAACAATAATATAAAAATATAAAATGTAAAAATATAACTACATTTTTTAATAAAAATTGTTATATTTGACTCCACTGTTGCAGTCACTGCGTCCGTCCATCCCCCCTCTTTTGACTTGAGGCATTTTGAGTCTGCTTTTCTTCTTCGGCTTTCTAACTCTTGGTCTTTGCTGACTTCTGTATAATCGTTTACTTTGTCGTTTTAGGCTGTTCTGTTCGGAGCTTCCACTTTGTTGTTTCTTACGTTTGCTTTAGCTAGTCTCCATTCTGGTGTAAGTTTCAGTTTCTTTTGACATCCACTTTGGCCTTTGCTTCCCGTCCTGTCATGTTGACTGCCTGTTGCTTTCTTCATATACTATGTTCTTGATGTCATTCCATAGGCCGTCAGGCCTGCTGTCATTCGTGGTCAAGGTGTCAGATGTGCTCTTGAGAGGTTCTCTCAGTTCATTTGTGTAATATCCTCAAGGTTGCTTTCTGGCTGGTACAGGCTTGGTTTACTTTTCTTCACCATCAAGCTGAGTTTATCAATTGATGACTTATTCCACAGTCAGCCCCTCTCCTTTCTCTGGCTGCTGATATTGGGTCCTTCCATGGTTTCTTTAAACAGATACAGTCAGTTTGATTCCTGTGTGCTCCATCTCATGAGCCCCAGGTGTACAGTCACCCAGTACATGGCTAAAAAAATTGCTGGAAATGAAGAAGTCGGGGACCTGCAGAATTCGATATCCCAGTTACTTTGCAGCTTCCAGGGTGCATTTCCCAACTACTTTTACTTTCTCTCTATTTCCGACATTTGCACTCTAATCACCAGGAATTACCAATGCATCTTGATTGCATGCTTGGTAATTTAGACTGGAAAAGTTAGTGTAATTCTTCAATATCTTTTTCATTAGCTTTAGTGCCGGGGGTGTAAATTTGAATAAGGATATCAGACAACTTGCAATGTGAAGGAGGTGACATAAAAAAGCTCTGAAAAGGATAGCATGCTATGGCCTTTTTAAGGAAAGGTTTTTTGGTTTTAAATCTCATCTAAATCTCTATGTTGCTTTAGATTTCATGGTGGATGTAAAGCAGGCACACTTTAGCTGGCTAAAATACCTATTTATTTATTGTTACCCTAACCGAAAACACCTGTTTATTTGGGATATCTTAAAAACAATCGCAGACCTATCAGTTTGAGTCGGACACAGATGAGTGTTTTTTGGGGAGAGGCTAATCCAGAGACCATCTTCGGCTAACATGTAGAACAGTACATTGTGTGAAAGGAGCCCTGGTGTTGCAGTTGACTAAGCATTTGGCTGCTAACTGCAAGGTTGGTGGTTGGAAACTACCCGCTACTCTGTCAAAGAAGGATGAGGCATGCTCGTGCCATAAATGTTTACAGCCTCAGAAACCACAGGGGGCAGTTCTGCTCTGTTTCATAGCTCCACCATCATTCATAATATAATCACTAGAATAAAACTCAGAATAAAACGAACAACTTGAATGAAATAAAATGCTTAGTTAAGGATTTAAAAAAATACAAGACACTTCCTCTTAAGATAATGACATGCTTCCTTCTCTTGTCAGAGACTTTCCTTTCTTTTTTTAGGATACTGTTTACATTAGGTCTTTTATTTATTTTTTATATAAATTGTTTTATTGGGGGTTCCTACAGCACGCTCTTTCTTTTTAAATCATTTTATTGGGAACTTGTACAACTTTTACCATAATCTAAACATCCATTCACTGTGTCAAGTGCATTTGAACATCTGTTGTCATCATCATTCTCAAAACATTTTCTTTCCACTTGAGCCCTTGGTACCAGCTCCTGAACACCTCCTCCCTCATGACCCCTTGATAATTTATAAATTATTATTTTTACATATCTTATATTGTCCAATGTCTCCTTTCCCCACTTTTCTGTTGTCTGTCCTCCAGGGAGAGGGTTATATGTAGATCATTGTGATCAGTTCCCCCTTTCTCCCCATACCTTTCCCTTACTGTCCTGGTATTGCTACTCCCATTGGTTCTTAAGAGTTTATCTGTCCTGGATTCCCTTTGTCTCCACCTCTTATCTGTACTATTGTACATCCTCTAGTCTAGCTGGATTTATAAGGTAGAATTGGGATCATAATAGTGGAGGCAAAGGGAGGGAAAAACTTAAAAAAACTAGAGGAAAGTTGTATGTTTCATCAGTGTTACACTGTACCCTGACTGTCTCGTCTCCTCCCAAGACCCTTCTGCAAGAGGTTATCAAATTGCCTACAGATGGGCTTTGGGTCTCCACTCCACACTCCCTCTCATTCACAGTCATATGACTTTTTGTCCTTCGATGCCTGGTACTTGATCACTTCAACACTTTGTGATCGCATAGCCTGATGTGCTTCTTCCATATGGACTCCATTGCTTCTCAGCTAGATGTCTGCTTGTTTATCTTCAATCCTTTAAGAACTCAGATGTTATATTTTTTGATAGCTGGGCACCATCAGCTTTCTTCTACACATTTGCTTATGTACCCACTTTTTCTCCAGTGATTATGCAGAAAGGTAAGCATCATGAAATGCCAGGTCATTAGAACAAAGTGTTCTTGAGTCGAGGGGGTACTTGATTAGATGCCCAATGTCCATCTGCTACCTTAATTCTTAACCTAACAATAAATGTACATAGATTTATCTCCCCAGTGTCATATGAACATATTTATATATGAGCACGCCTGTATTTAGAACTCTATAAATGCCCCTTGCCTCCTAGTTCTTTCCTCTATTTCCTTTTATTTTCCTGTTGTCCCACTATCATGTTCAGTCTTCATTTGGGTTTCAGTATTTCCTCTCTGTTATATTACCTTTGCTCAAGCCCTACTAGGCCTCCTACATCCCCCTTGCCATTGATTTTGGATCACTTGTTGTTCCCTTGTCCCTGGGTTTGTTAACACCCACTTCCTTTCCCCCACACGACCCTCTCCTATGTCCCCCCAGAACCACTGAGTCACTTGTTTTCTCTTTCAGGTTGTTTATTCCACCTATTTTATCTAGCTAGACCTGCAGAGATAATAATATGCACACACACACAAAAAAACAAGACAATACAACAAAGAAACAAAAGGAAACAATAACAAAAGCAATAAAAAAAATCAATGACAAAAAAAGAGGGACGTCTGTAAATAGTCCAATGCCCATTTGTTGACCTTTAAGAGTGTTTTCGGGTTGAGTCTTATGGGATGCCATGCCCTGCCTCTAAAGTCTAGTTTTTAATTCCCCTCAGGATTTCCTGGGGACTTTGTTACTCTTCTCCCCTTGCTGTTTTGTTGTGTGCCATTCATGCTTTGCCTCGGTGTGGCGCTGTCAGATCAGGCACAATCTCTGCACTGTGTCCCCAGTCTTGTTCCTTGTAGTGCTATGGGTCAGTGAAGGTCAGTCTCATAGTGGGGCTGGCCCTAAAATCCTCTCTATGAATTGGTTCCTCTGAGCAGTAATATTGTTCTCAGGGCTTGGTGGGCCAGGATGTGCTCGACATCAGTTGTATCAAGCACATTTGTATGCATGTTGCCATCATAATTTTCAAAACATTTTGTTTCTACTTGAGTTCCTGGTCTCAGCTCCTCTTTTTCCCTTCCACTCTCATGACCTCTTGATAAATTAAAATTGTAATTATTTTACATCTTATACCACCTGCGGTCTTCCTTCACCCATGTATCTGTTGTTTGACTCCTTTGGTAGAGGGTCTGTGTATTATACCGCAACAATTGCAGTTGGTTCCTCTTTTCTCCTCCTACCTTCCTCCTACCCTCATGGTATCCCTACTCCCATTACTATTCTGGGGGCAGTTTATCTGTCCTGGATTCTTTTGTATGTCAAGAGCTCTTATATAGACCAGTGTACATGCTCCATTCTAGCTGTATTTGTAAGGTAGAACTGGGTCATGATAATGGGGGGTGGGGTGGGGGTGGAAGGAGCATTAAAAATCTAGAGGAATGGTTGTGTTTCTTTGGCGCTATACTGCCTCCTGGCTGACTTGGCCTTTTCTTGTGACCCTTCTGTGAGGGGATGTCCAATTGTCTATAGATGGGCTTTGCATCTCCAGTCCAACCCGCCTGATTCACATCAGTATGATTGTTTGTTTTGGATCAGCAGTTCTCAACCTGTGGGTTGTGACCCCTTTGGGAGTTGAATGACCCTTTAACAGGGGTTGCCTGATTCATAACAGTAGCAAAATCATCGTTATGAGGTAGCAAAGAAAATAATTTTGTGGTTGGTAGGTCACCACAACATGAGGAACTGTATTAACGGGTTGTGGCATTTGGAAGTTTGAGAACCACAACCTGGGTTTGGGTCTTATGATATCCGATACCTCAATCTGTCAACACCATGTGATCACACAGGTGGCATGCTTCTTTCATGTGGGCTTTGTTGCTTCCCTGCTGGATGGTCACTTGTTTAACTTCAAGCCTTTAAGACCCCAGATGCTATATATTTTAATAGCCTGGCACCATCAGTTTTCTTTACCACATTTATTTATGTACCCCTTTTTTCTTCAGCAATCATGTTGAGCATCACAGAATGTCAGTTTATTAGAACAAAATGTTCTCGCATTGAATGAGTACTGAGGTCCAATGTCTGTCTACTTTCTTTAATACTTAACATTTGTACATAGGCCTATACATATGTACATAGGCCTACATCTCTATAATTATATATTAATATATTTACATATATGCATACCCATATTTATAACTATATGCCTTTTTTCCTATATGCCTTTTGCCTCCTAGTTCTTTCCTCTGTTTCCTTTTAGTTTCTCCCTGCCTCACTATCATGTTCCACTTTCATTCAGCACTCAGTAATTCCTCTTGGCTACATTGCCCTTGATAGAATCCCACCAGGTGTTCTACACCCTCCTTGTCATCAATTTTAGATCTCTTTTTGTTCCCTTGTCACTGGGTTTATTGGGTCTCCCTTCCTTTCTCCCATCTACCCCTCTCCCCTATCCTCCTGGAACTATCAATTCCCTTGTTTTCATCTTGGGATTGTTTATCATGCCTATTTTATATAGTTAGACATGAGATAAAAAAGAAGCAAAAAGCCTATAAATAGTTCCAGGTCTATCTGCTGACCCTTATGTATGTTTTCTGATGATGTCTGATGATGTGCCATACCCTGGCCTCTGAATCTGAAGTCTGTTTTCAGGATTTCTTAGGGACCTTGTTAATTATTCCCCTAGCTGATCTTTGCACTCCCTTTGTGTTCTGATGTAGTGGGAGTGGTGATGTTAGACTGGGCACTATTCCAACATTATCTCCTGTGCTGTCCATTGCAGTGCTGGAGGTCAGTGAGGGATGTTGTATGTCGTGGTAAGGCTAGCCTTGCCATCCTCTCTGTGCATTGGTTGCTCTGAGCAGGAATGTTATCCTCAGGGTTTGGTGAGCCAGGATGCTGTTCTCTCTCTCTCTCTGTCCCCCTTATTTTTCTCCTTGTATGGTCTGGGCAGGTGCACCACGATCCCTGGGCTGTATCTTTAGTACTGTCTTCTGTAATGCATTCTTCTGGGGATGGGGTGTATGTAGCTGGGATTGGGGCCGAAGCTACAGACCTCTGTCAGAGTCTTTTCACTTCAAGACTCTCTTACTTTACATTCTAGCTCTTACCCCATGTCTTATATGCAGAAGCCACAAGAAACTAAAAAAAAAAAAAAAAAAAAAGCACAACCCAAACCTCATTTCACTTTTGCAACTGAGAGTGTCAAAGCCTGGGGAAATAACCAGAATATAGTTGTTTGTTTGTTTGTTTGCTTTTTTGGGCATCACTGCCCTCTCGTGGTAGGAGTAGGAGGCCCAGCCTTTGCTCCTGAGGAGCCACTGCTGGAATTGAGCCTCCATCCCAGTGGGCCGCAGTCCTGTGCACAACCACTACGCCACTGGGGCTCAGCCAGAATATATTTGATAAGTAAGAATTACTGTATCCTGACTGGAGAGATTTCATCGGAAAGGTCTCCCACTGGAAGGAGAACTGGGGTGATCATTAGTGACCAGGATCTCAGCTTCAGCTTCCAAAATTTCTAGCCCATGAATGTGGAAGGTTGAAGCTTTAGATCCTCAAATGTGGTGTGATGGAACCAACTGGTTGCCTGGACTCGCTCTAAGGTGGGAGAAAGATGGGGCCATCTGCTTCTGTCTGTGTGCATTGCTATTGATTCAATCCCAACTCATTGTGACCTAAAAAGACAGAGTAGGCTTGGAAGTCATCAAAAGTGTAATGGAACATATAAAGTTTGATATACTTGGCGTTAGTGAACAGAAATGGGCTGTTTAAAAGCCATTTTGAGTCAGACAATCATACGGTTTACTATGCCAGGAGTGAAAAATTCAAGTGAAATAGAGATCACATTTATCATCAGAAAGAACTTTGCAAAGACTATTTTGAAATACAATAATGCTTGTGATGGGGTAAAATCTCTATGCCCATACAGAAATCCAGTGAATACAACTATTATTCAAATATAAGCACCAAGCAATAAAACTAGTGATGAAGATATTGAAGAGTTCTATGAACTTCTTAAGTCTGAAATTGATCAAACATGCTATCAGGAGGCATTGAAAATTATTGGTGATTGGAATGCAAAAGTTGGAAACAAGAGGAAGAGACAGTTGTTGGAAAATATGGCCTTAGTTATGGAAATGAAACTGGAGAACACATTACAGAATTTTGTAAGCCCAATCACTTCTTCATTGCAAATACTTTTTTCAATATATAAGCGGTGTGTGTGTGTGTGTGTGTGTGTGTGTGTATATATATATATATATATATATATATATATATATATATGAATTTTCCAAATAGAATACCCAGGAATCAAATTGACTACATTTGTAGGGAAACTGTGGGCAGTTTAGGATTCACAATATTTGTTTTTTTTAGGGAAAATATCTAATTCTTAGCACTTGTAAGATAGGTACTATATTATTTCTACTTTACCCGTAAAGACAGGGAAAAACACTTAACATAATTGTGGGAAGTTGCCAAACTAGTTAATCAAGAAGTTAGATGCACAGTTACTTACTGGAGAACTCATGAGGCAAAGCCCTTGCTGAGGTGTGGATCTCCCATTATTGTGCCATAGTATCTAATTCACAGAATTAGATGCAAAACAGCCACTGGCCAGTATCAAAGAATAAATTTACCTTGGACAAGAAGTTGCAGGGTCAGTGTTTTAAGTCAGGGCATGGAGAGATGTCATGTAAGTTGCTGATTTCCAAACCATAGGAGAAGTTGAAATATCAGGAAGAAAGAAGGAAGGAGAGAGACTTGGATTTACCAGATAAGCCGCCCACCTCCAGAACAAGAAACTGAGCAAAGAGGGTGAGCTAGGTAAGCTTGTGGTGCTAACATGGCCAAAGACAATAGGTAGGTCTGTTGTGACGACATGGCCAATGGACACACGCCATCAATTGAAGGGTGGAGATAGAAAAGGCTTGGCAAGTTCTGCCCTTGTTCTCTTGCTTTTGGATCTTTGGACCAGCCGGCTGCCTTGTTCGTCCTGTGCCTCGACCTCTAATCATGGGCTGTGTAGCTGTGAGTTGAGGTTCCTTGAAGTCCTGCTTCACCACGCTCCTGGGATATACATCTCTTGAGCTGGGGACTTTTAGACTCTGTCATCCGGCTGACTGTTGGTGACCTGCTTTGCTGTTTGCTGCTTGTAGCCAGATAGCCGGAATTGCTCTACAGAGGACTACTCGATGCCCTCAAGTCTCCCAAGGACTGCCAGTCTACTAGCTGTCTCACGCAAGTGAGTTGCACCAAGCCGTTGTACTGCTTTCTAGATTAGTTAACAGTTTATTTCTTATGTTGGATATCCTTCTAGCTATATAAATATATAAAGAGAATTATTAGAGTCCTGGTTCTATTCCTCTAAGAGAACCCTGTCTAACACAGAGGGTGTGAAGCATTTGGCCTTTCAGCCTTGCAGAAGAGAAAGGATCCTGATATCTCCTAGGTGATGGATTTGACCCATTTTGTGCGTCAGGAATCGATCATGGCACCTCTGTGACTTTTTTTCCCCAGGAAACTCAGACGAAGCTCACTTAATTCTAGGGGCCCAAACCAGAGTGAGCTTCCTGCATGGAGGTTGAATTCCCCACCAGACACCTGAACAGAGTCTCTGGAGCTCTAATGAGAAAGTGAGTTTTTACAAACGCACCCACAACATCCACTTACACCTCATGCATTCATATATGTCGGCATCCTTTAGTACACACAAGCACACACATTAGATTGTTAAATTTTGGGGTCTCAAACTCCACCAACTGATTTAATTGGCTTCCAACTGACACAAAACCCCCACTAATGTGTCTGGGATGTGGTGACTTTCTCTCTCCATGTGAATGCCTCCTTCAAGGAGTGACTATAAAGTTCTGAGATCAGAGACCAGAGGAGCTGACTTGAAATGGAACGCAAATATCCAGAAGAAACACAGCTACTAAATACATTGTACCTGGAATGGAGTCACCTGCTTTGGGATTTCCGGATAGAAGTCGCTAATTTCCTCACCTGCCTCAGCTCAGAGCCCTGAGCTTGTTGGCAGACTAGATCCTGCAGGAAGGTGGTCAGGAAGCAGAGACCTTGGTCTTTTGACTCCACTTTTTATCAAAGCTTCCTGGATGACAAAGAACCTGATGGCTGTTCAGTGCCCCTTATTTATGGTGACCACCCCCACTCACCCCCAGACAGCAACATCTCTCTTGCAATCACGATTCTTGATTTTTTTTGTGGTCCATGTGATTTGCGGATGCTGCTCAACCCCCACGATGGCCCTCCATGGTGACCACAGTTGAAGTGCTGCTGGCCAAGGGAAATTTATCTCTGGTCACGCTGCCATGCTGAGCAGGCGAAACAGATGCATTCACAAGGCTAGCTTTATTCGGCGTAGGCTCTGGGCTGCTCCTTGGCTCCTGTGGAGGCTAACCTGGCTGATTTGCAAGGCCAGAGCTGAGCCGCTAAAGGGAATGCCTTAGGGTCCTTTCCCCATCTGCCTTCTCAAATGGTGATATTGGACAGGGAGTAGAGCCCCTCCCAGATTCGATCCAAGTGCCAGCCTCCAGATGACTCCACGTGTGTCTCAGAAGGTGGGGGGAGTTGTTAAACCTGCCCTGCATTTCCAGGGCCCCCATGAGATGTTGCTTTTCCCTGTAATTATCCTTCACACCACATGTCTCTGTTTGGAAGGACTGATTGACTGCTTGGGTAAAGTTGGATTCTGAATGTCAAGCCACGGTGCTGCTGGTGGTGTGTGTGTGTGGGGTAATGTAATGCTGGTATAATTGTGTCATGGGGTGGCAGTTAGTTCCTGCCACCTCTGTATCTCCGAGGCCCCCCGAGGAAGAGCCTGTCACTCTCCTGGTGCTATTTCTGGAGTCTGAGTTAGAAAATCCCCAAGGGATATTGCTATGTGGGTGAGACTGCAAACCTTGATAAGATGGGACCAGTGGGTACCTGCAGGGCTTAGAAGCATAAAAATAGTCTCTGCCAATTTCTGGCAATATTTTTCTTTCAAATGACACTGACTACAGGGTAAGCTTGGGCTAGGAGAGGGTAGCCTGCTTTTTAATGGTCAACACTATCATTTGAAAATTTTAGCTATGTTGCTGTTGTTGAGAAAAATACACAGCAAGCGTACAAATTCAGCAGTTTCAACATAAATAATTCAGCAGCATTGGATTTTTGAACCATACAACCACTTTTTATACTTCTTACTCCTTGTCTATGTTGTTGATTTTACCCCCCATCCACATCTCACTGCCCTCTTCTGTACCTATAAGGTCTTTCAACTTGCTGTTTTCATATGGACCCATCAAGATAGTTCTTGAAAGAGGTTAAAGCTCAAGGAGGATATTTTTTTAGTTAAGATAAATAACTGTTTGGTTTTAAGATGACATCAGAGAATATTTTGGATTTAAATTCTAAAAATTATCTGGGCCAACAGTGTCAAGAGTTTATTTCAGCCTTCATGGCTCCAGAAAGTCTTAAGAGTCCAAGATAATTTGAAATCCTGTTCTGCATTTCTCCCCTTTTGATCAGAACTCCTCTCTATGATTTTTGCTAGAAATAGTGAGTAAATGGTAGGTGGATCATTACTTTTTTTTTAAAAGATCGAAACAGAAAATCAAGCACAGCAAGTAAAGAAAAAAGTCTCTTCAGTATAGAAATGTCTGAAGAATGAGGACATCAACTCAAGGGTTACTTTTATTCTGAAATGATTGAATTTCTGCATGACAGATGATGGAGGATATATTTGGGAGGCTATTTGAGTCAGGTGCTGCTTGAAACCAGGAATGATGCTGTCCCTGTCTTCAGTGCATCCCACTTACTTGTTGAAAGAACATATGAGATGCATTACCATTCACTAAAGGTACTCAATAGCAGATTTACTTTCCCCAAAGAACCAGATGATTTTTCCAAAAAACCCAAACTCACCACCATCAAGCCCCCTATAGGTTAGAGTAGAACTGCCCCCTTGGATTTCTGAGGATGAGAATCTTCACAGCAGCAGAGAGCCTCATTCCTCCCCTTCCCTGGTATCGTCTCTCCCCGGCCCCCTCCACCCCCGTTCCTTCCCCACCTAATGGCTAGTGGGTTGGAAATGCTGACCTTTTTATATTTTTTTGGGGGGGCATCACTGCCCTCTGGTGGGAGTAGGAAGCCCAGCCTTGTACTGGAGAGCTGCTGCTGGATTTGAACCGCCAAGCCAGTGGGCTGCAGTCCCGTGCACAACCACGATGCCATTGGGGTTCAGCCCCAACCTTCTTGTGATCCTAATGGGTCATCTATTACAGCGCCAAATCTATACAGAGACACGCATTTTTGAGTAGGAGAGATGTAATGGCAGTTTCTCACTGAAGCATTTCCGTTCTCACTCCATATTGCTCAATAATTCTCTGATATTCCAGAACAGGAGGGAACCCCGAGAAGAAGATACCAAGCTTCGTGCTACAAAGAGGAGGGGGCTATGTCAGCCTTACTTATGACGTAACAAGGAGGCGGCCGTACTTCCACCCAAGTGTTATGGTGTTCCTTTTATGCAATTGTGCAGATGTTCATTTTACGCATGTGTAGAAGTCCTTATACGGGACGTTTCTGTGGAGAGTCAGCTGTAAAGAGGACCAAGATCCTGGCAAAAGGGGGAGAAAAAACCAGACACCCTTTGTAGACCTCAGTGGCTCTAAGCCTGCCCTGACTAGGGACTACAGTCTAGTCTTTTCAGGTTCCTTTTTGGTGTGAGGGTGAGGACTGGTGGTGCGATGGACTAAGCACTGAGCTGCTCCCTGCAAAGGTGATGGCTAGAAGTGGCCATCTGCTCTCCAGGAGAAAGCCGGGGCATCTCCTTCTGTAAAGATTTATAACCTCAGACCCCCGAGGAGTAACTCGACCTTAGTCTTTACTTGCGATGAGTTGCAATCGACTTGACAGTAGTATTTTTTTTTCTTTCCTAGTGTGTCTGTTTAGATAATACCTGGCTGTATTTTTAAGCACATTTGGGTCAATTGAGGATTTCTTGTGGGAGCTAAGTGGAGTGATGCACAAGTGGAAATAAAGGGCTTGTGGGTAATTTCCCATCTAGTTTGATAACTATCCAATAAAATGCTTTCTGCTGCGCACAGGAAGGCCAGAATAACCCCCATTTGATAATAATACCTGGCACTTGTTCTGCAGTGTAGCACTCTTCCAAAAATGATCCCTTAAGACCATCATTACAGCAATCTTCTTTGAAGTTCACATGAGAAGAGCATGCCTCTAAAATTAGACTCGTTTGAAGCCATTGACCGGGGCTATAAATGCCACCTACCTGCACTGGCTCGTTAGCCAAGTCCTGTCTGTGTTAGTCAGCCCTGGTGATTCCCCCCACTTTCTGAGATTTTGTTGAAGAGGGCCGGGCAGGCGGGCAAACCGAGGGACTGTGCAAAGCCAAAAGCAACTGCATTTTAGAAACCACCTTATAGCTGTCCGTTTCCTCTTCAGCCCAGCTCCAACCAATCAACAGACACAAGTTAATCTGGGTGGAAGGAACAAAAGGGAGTGTAAAATGATGGGGAAAATTTGTCACACTGTCTCTTGGGGAGAGCACTTTGTTTAGGGTGTGTGTGTGTGTGTGTGTGTGTAGTGAATCTTCCGCAAGTTGATTGGGAGTGAGACTCTTGATCACACTACCTAGCCCCTACACTACATAGATAGGAAATGGGGTTTGTGTCAGTCTTGAGAGAGGGGTTGAGGTAGAGGACAGGCGGTGAGGATGGTGAGGTCAGATGGGAAGAATAGAGGTACCAGAAAGGTAGGGCTATGGGAGGAAGATCCACAGCAAGATGTTCCTGTCTTAGCAGAATAGGACACAAGCGGATTTGGGGAAGAAAACTGTGGCCCGCAGAATTTGACGTAGGTTCCTGTTGCTGCATTCTCAATGCCCTCTTGTCAGTCCTTGTCCTTGATCGCCCCAACAGGGTCATCTTTACCAGATTTTCTTGCGAACACCGATGAGATCCCTTTGCATGTTTGGGCAAACAGCTGTAGCAGGTGGGAAGCAAGGGGTGGGTTGCAGCTAACATCTGTGCTGCACCAGGGTAACCTGAATAATAATGACGCATATTAGAGAGCCATAGTCATCTTTTAAAAATGCAGAATATTGAATTTGTGAGTCAGGGCATTTAACTGAATTTTGCCTTCTTAGGATTCTGTTCTTTTCCTTCTTGGGCACTATCCCAGATGGTTCCCTCCACGAACTCCAAGGTAGTTGACTTTCAGTTGGCAGGTAATGCTATTTGTGGGTAATCTTTTGCACTCTCTAATGAATTATGTGTTTCTATATATATTTTCTGAACACAATCCATGTCTTGGCAAGCTGTCAAAAGAGTTTCCTACGGTTTTGGGATACCAACTCTTCTCCTGGCCCTGAATAGAATTAGTTCTGAGTTGTGAAAATAAGATTATAAGAGAGAATGAATTGTTCCTGTGGAGAAAAATAAATGCAAAGGCAGATGGGACTAATGAACTGTTTGCCTTGGCTTGAAGGAAAAACTAGAGAGAATATTGAAGATGGCAACCCTTAACATTTTATACAGCTTTTCATAATTCTAAAGTGCTTCCTGACAATTAAGAATAATTAATCAGAGATTAGTTGCAGGTCATTCAGTGAATTAAGGGTTGATTTAGATTGAGAGCTGTGTATAATTCAGGAGACTAGGAACAAGCTTGGTTCATTTTATATTCCTTAAAATTTGGTGTCTTCTTGTGTTCATTGGGAGTTCTCATTGCCGATATCAATATCCCCCTGGCTGTTGTTAGGTGTCATTGAATTGGTTCCAACTCACAGACACCCCATGTACAAGAGAGTGAAAAACTTTCCTGTCCTGTACGATCTTCACAATCTTATGCTAATGCCACATTGTTGCAACCACGTTGTTGCAATCCATCTCCTTTATGGGGTCCCTCTTTTTCACTGACACACTGTTTTACTAATCATGATGTCCTTTTCCAAGTTCTGTTCTCTCCAGATAACATGTCCGAAGTACACAAAACAAAGTCCCACTGTCCTTGCTTCTTCTTTTTTTAATCATTTTATTGGTTGCTTGTACATCATTTTTCATCATACATAGTTCAATACATAGTTAGGTATACTGTGCCAAGCCCCCCCACTTGCCTGTCCTTGTCAACATTCTCCCAACATCTGCCTTTCCACTTGGGCCCTTGATATGAGTCCCCCTCCTTCCCCCTCCAAACTTTCCCCCCTCCCCCCCAGTCCTCATTACTCTACAGTCATTATTGTTTTGTCATATCTTACACTGTCCAATATCTCCCCCTGCCCACTCCTCCCTATGTCCATCCTCCAGATAGGAGACAGTCTGCAGATCCCCATAGCTGGCTTCTTCTCTCCACCCCACCCTCCCACCACCCATCTGGCAACTTCACTCCCACCAATGACCCTGAGTTCCCAGCTCCCATCTCTGCCAGTGCACCTCCTTCAGCCCAGCTGGAGCTGCAGGGCAGAGTTGGGACCATGGTGATTGGGGGAAGGAATCCTTCAGGAAATAGAGGAAAGTTTTATGCTTCATTGCTACTTGATTGTCCCTTGATTGTCCCATCTCCTTCCCATGACTCCCCTGTAAAGGGGTGTCCAATTGCTCCTAAGTGGGCTTTGGGTCCCCACCCTGCTCTTCCCCTCATTTTTATTGATTAAATCCTTATTCTTTGATGTTTGATGTCTGCTCCCATCGACCCCTCATGATCACACAGGTTGGTGTGCTTCTTCTACGTGGGCTTTGCTGTTTCTGTGCTGGATGGCCACTTGTTTACCTTCTAGCCTTTAAAGTCCCAGCTACTTTATTGTTTGTTGGCTGGGCGCCATCAATTTCCTCGGCTCTGTTTGCCTCTGCACCCTTTTGTCCTCAGTGATCATGACAGGAGGGTGTGTGCTTGCTTCTAAGGAGCATCCCAGCTGTAGTTCTTCCATGGAAGATTTTTTTTTCTTCTGGCAGGCTACAGAAACTACTTTCTGTTTACATCATAATTCAAACTCATCAACTCTTCTTTGATTTTTTTTCATGGTCCAACTTACACATATATATGAGATGTGATAGTTACATAATTCTGTGTCAGCTTGAAGATATATAGGGGTGGAGTCTAGCCTCTCAGTCAGGTCACAGACTGACAGTGCCGCCTTGTGGGTGTGGACTTCCCATAATGAGGGTCCTAGGAACCTCTCCCTCTTTCTCTGTCGTCACCTTCCTGTGGCAAGCCACACTGAGACCTCTGTGGGACCTGTGAGGTGGTCACTGCCATTACATCCATACTACTCTGCACCACCAGTCTGTGATCTTCCTGCATTCTGCGTCATTGCATGTGTTTGTTGAGGGATGTATGGACTAGTATCAGACTTATGGACTTGGGTTGTCCTCAGCTGGGATGTTTGATTGAAGTGCAATTGTTTCTTGATATAGACCTCTTTCTTATACCTATATGAATGTCTTTGGGTTTGCTTCTCTAGCCAACCCTACCTAACACATGAGGCAATGGAAAATTCCATGGCTTAGGACAGGTGTATTTTAGTCCTCAAAGTGATTCTTGCTCTGTAACACATTAAAGAAGCTTTGTCCAGAAGACTTGTCCAATACACACTTCTATAGCATTTATTGTATGAATCATTTACATAGAATACTAATATGAAATTTATTAGTTTGGTATTAGCTACTGCATTTAGAAAGATAAATCTTCCTGTGACAGTGAAAATTCTCCTCAAATACCTTCCTCTGTTGCAAATCAGTGGGCAAGGGCTCCTCCCCAACACAAATGGAAGGTCACTCCCTTACCTGTATGAAAGAGAAAGAAATCTTCAGGAACACTATCTTTAACTGCCAGTGTATTCCTTATCTACTTGTCTGACTCTGTGAGTCACAACTCATTTCATCTAACCAGATAAGAAATTACATATGACTACCTATTTAGGCCTATGTTTCAATAATAGAGGTGGTGAAAGCAAAATGCTAGAAATATAACATGATTTAAGATTTACTTGTTGGAAACCCAAAATGTAGTAAAAATTCATTTTCAGCTTTATCAGTAGGGATGGTTTTCTAACTAAGGAAGGTGCTAAGCAAGGCCATGATCTTTAGCCATCACATCTTTAAGACAGGTGTTGTTGCTCTTTGGGGCCATTGAGTCAGTTCTCACCCCTAGTGACCCTGTGAGCAACAGGATGAAACACTGCTCTGTCCTATGCCATCCTGCATTAAGAGAGGTAGCAGACCCCATTTAGATAACCCATTGAGTAGAGTGCTTCAGGGCCTGGTTATTTCTGAAGGCATGTAGGTACAGATAATTATTTCCTGTGATCTTTGCAAAATCTTCTTTTTATCACACATTTTGGGGTTATCTAACTTGCTTGATTTCCCCTGGATTCCCACTGTTTCCTTCTGCTTTGTGCTTGCAGAATAGACTTCAAGTTTCTCAAATCAACCTGGTCTGTGTCTCTGGCTGATACAGCGACAGGCATTCCCCGATCCTCACCCCAGCATCATAAATATCAAGAAATGGGTATTTCCCACAAATATTTCAGTATACCTGTTCTTTGATCAACAATCACTAGTATTTGAGGCTTTGGGAAGCTAAAGATATTTGGAGATTTTCTGAAATTAGTGGAGGCTTCTTTTGCTGTGAAGTATCAAGATTCAATATGACCACCACTGAATTTTCTACCAAGGTCTTGTAGCGATGGCTTTGTTGTTACAGCAGCACCTCCACAGTTGTTCACCTACTTAGAACCTCAGCAGTTAGATGCCTGAGGTTTAAATCCTTACTGCGTGACTCACCACAGTGTCATCTGTATGTTACTCAACCTCTCTGTCTTATTTTACTCTTTTGTAAAATAGGAAATGACATCTCTTTCCTTGAGGACTAAATGAATATTTGTGAAGTCTTTAGAACAATACCTGGTATAAAATCCCTAGAATAGTATTCATCATATAAAACTACCATTAAAGTACCTTTTATTTACTAAGGAGCCCTGGTGGCCTGTAGAATCAGCAGTTCAAATCCCCAAGCAGATCCATTGTAGAAAAAGGAGGCTTCCTGTGCCTATGCTGATTTACCACCTCAGGTTGGAAGTTATGGGTCAGAGTTGACTTTGTTGATGTCAGTGGGTTTGGTTTGATTTTTTTTAAACTATCTTATAGAATTGCACAAAAAACATAGTCTACTGGTATTCATGATATCTTTTTTTTGTGTGGCATCACTGCCCTGATGGGAGTAGGAAGCCCAGCCTTGCTGCTGGAGAGCTGCTGGTGGATTTGAACTATCAACCCTGTGGGCTGCAGTCCTGTACACCAAC
Source organism: Nesogale talazaci (assembly GCA_004026705.1). Classification (NCBI taxonomy): domain Eukaryota; kingdom Metazoa; phylum Chordata; class Mammalia; order Afrosoricida; family Tenrecidae; genus Nesogale; species Nesogale talazaci. The sequence goes on along the minus strand of PVJH01008574.1, from coordinate 40,009 downwards.
CACTACACCACCAGGGCTCAGCCCATTTCATCTTTTTTAAAAATTCATACTTTAAAGTTATTTTTTTAAATATCAAATTTTCTCACTTATTTAAAAATGTGTTATAGGCACAGTTTAATAAATTGACCTTAGCTAAATTTAAATTAAAAAACCTGCTTTATAAGAAAGTTTCATAGCCATGAGGCGAGACTGAAGCAAGGGACATTCGATGATGAGTATAAACTTTGTTGATTGGTTGACAAAAAAAAAAAAAAAAGAAAAAAAAAGAGGCTGAGTAAGTTGAAGCTTCTCCTATGTCCCTGTCAGGAGAATTGCTCATCCGTGTGGTTGAGGGAGAGTTTTGAAGGTCTTGGCAAACATGTTTTCACCGAGTTCTTCACCTCTTCTCACTTCCCATTTTCAGGGGCGCTTCTAATAAAGCAGAGGCCACAAAGTCAGCCAGCAGGAGAGAAATGGGAACAACTTGTTCTGGGAATGTTTAAAACATTTGAAAATCTACAAATCCATTGTCATTAACACAAAGTGCTTGAAATTCTTTAAATATTTAGCCTTGTAGAAGAATCTATTTTGGGTTCAACTACATAAACAGAAAACATCGGGTTCTTACAATTCCTAAAAGGTGACATTATATTTAGAATGTGATTGTATGCACAAAGTCAGGAGACTGAGACTTGAATTCAAGCCCTGATTTTATTATAGGCATATTTGCTTTTAGTCACATTTCATGGGCTAATTGTCATGGTGACTGTTGTGTGTCCATCTGGTGGGGCCATGATTCTCACTAGCCTGGTGGTTATGTAGTCACCACCCCCAAGAAAGATATTACATAAGGTAATCAATTCCATGATATAGAAGTGAAAGGGAGCTTCTTTGATTGTGTGGACTGATATGTTGTTATTAGGTGTTATTGGGTCTGTTCCATCTCATTGCCACCCTACGTACAACAGAAAGAAACATGAAGTGGTCTTGTGCCATCTTTGGAATTTCAAATGTTGAAAAGTTCATAGTATAAAACTCATTTTTGCAGCCACTGTGCTTGTCCATCTTGTCTGGGGTTCCCTTCCTCTTTTTTGCTGTCTGTTCACTCTGCCGAGCAAAATGTCCATCTCCAGAAGTGAGTCTGTTTTGACAACATGGCCAAAGTCCTGGAGACGGTCTCACCACCCTTGCCTTTAAGGAGCCTTCTGGTGGTACTCCTTGCAAGACAGTTTTCTTTGTCTTTTTGCTAGTCCCTGGTACTTTGAATATTCTTCCTCAGCTCCGTAATTCAGATGCATCAGTTCTTCTGTCTTCCCTCCTCAATGACCAACTTTCACAGGCATGTGAGATAATTGAAAATACCATGGCTTGTGTCAGGTACACCTTAGTCCTCAAAGTAAATATCCTTGGTTTCAACAGTTTAAAGAGGCTTTGAGCAGCCAAGTTATGCAAGGCGATGTATCACTTGAACTTTTAACTGCTGCTTCCATGAGCATTGATTGTAGCTACAAGAAAAACAAAAATTCTTGATAATGTTTTTTCTCGCCCCTTGTCCTGACAATGTCAATCTTTTCTTCATTTACCAGGATGCTATCTATTGGTCCCGTTGTGAAGCTTTTGATCTTCTTTATACCCAGCCAAATGGAAGGCTGAAAATCTTGATCTTCGGGAACAAGTGCTCAGAGTCCTGCTCACTTTCAGCAAATGAGCTTGGGTTATTTTCACATCTCTTCTTCCATCTTGATGCCATGTTTGTCATCATGTAATCCAACTTCTCTAATATTTGCCCAGCAAATATTAGATAAGCATGGTGAGAAGAGAAACCTGATGCACGCCTTTCCTGAGTTTAACCCATGCGTGATATTAGCTCATCCCTTTTTCTGTGCACACAGCTGCCTCTTGGTCTATGTACAAGTTCCACAAGAGCACAGGGAAGTGTTTTGGAATTCCCATTCTTTCAAAGCTATCCCTAGTTTATTAGGATCTACGCATTCAAGTGCCTTCATATCATCAATAAAACACAAGTAAACATTTTATTTTTGGTATTTTGAGATTCACCTGACATCTGATACCACCCATTCCATGTTTTATGAATCCAGTTTCAACCTCTGTTGATGTGCTGCTACAATATGGTTGGATGGATTTCAGTGAAACATTACTTGTATGTAATATCAGTGATACTGTTCTATTATTTAAGCATTCTGTTAGGGGTCACATTTCTTTGGAATGAGTACAAATATGAATCTTTTCCAGTTATTTTGCCAAGCAGATGTCTTCTAAGTTTTCAGGCATAGATGAGTGAGTACTTCCAATGCTTTATAAGCTTGTTGAAATATTTCAATGAGTATTAAGAGTCCTTATTCTATCAATTATTGTTTCTGACCAATGCTTTCTGTGCAGGTTGAACTTCCTCCTCCATCATCATTGGTTCTTTCTCACATGCAACCTCCTGATTTGTTGAAAGTTCGACTCATTCTTTTTGGTAAAGTGACTCTGTGTGTTCTCCCTATCTTTCTTTGATGCTTTCTGCATAACTTACTATTTCGCACATAGAATCTTTCAGTCGTGCAACTCAAGACCTGAATTTCTTTTCTTGAGTCTTTCAGCTGACATGCTGTGAGTTATTCCTCTTTGGTATCCCAACTCCTGGTCTTTTGCATATTTCATTATAATGGTTGAGTCTAAAAATTAGTGGACTCTATAGTCTCTTGTACATTTTCTCTCCAGCTTTTTGTCTTCATCATTTGTCCCATTGGCCTTGGATGCTCTACAATTAAGAGCAAGCGTTAGTCTCTTCTCAAATCCACTTTCTTCTTTTCTTTCTTTCCTGTCCTTTAAAGTGAAATTTTGCTTTCTTCTTGAACAATGTTCTTGATGTCATTATACAGCTCATCAGGTTTTTTTCATTCGTGTTCAATGCTTCCAATCTATTCTTAGATTTTCTTGAAAGTCAGAGAGGTAGATTCAAGGTTTTGTTTTGTTCTCACATACTTATTTCAATTTTCTTCAGATTCACCCCATTGCAAATGAGCAATTGGTGTTCTGTTCCACTGTCAGCAACTGTCCTCATTTTATTTTACTATTTTGTTTTTTCCTGGCCTCAGTTTAGCTGCAGATATTAAGATTCTCTGTCTTGTCTTTCCACAGATGTAGTTAATTTAATTTATGTGTAGTCCATGTGGAAAAAGTTTATGTGCATAGTCTGTTTTTTTTTAAGGCATTTTTTTTGGTGCAGAAGAAAATGTGCTGAAGAAAGCTGATGGTGCCTGGCTAACAAAATATATAGTATATGGGGTCTTAAATGCTTGAAGATAAACAAGCAACCATCTAGCTGGGAAACAACAAAGCCCACAAGGAAGAAGCACAACAGCCTGAGTGATCATGAAGTGTTGATGGGATATAGTATAAGGCAACAAAATCGCAGAACCAAAAAATTATATTGATGTGAATCAGAAGGAGGGTGAAGTGGAGACCCAAACCCTTCTGAAGACAATTGGACATACCCTCACAGAAGGGTCACAAGGAAGAGACAAGCCAGTCACGGTGCATTATAGCACTGATGAAACATAGAACTCTGCTCTAGTTATTTATTGCTTCATGCCTCTCATGCCTATCATGACCCCCATTCTGTGTTACAAATCTGGCTAGTCAAGAGTACATACACTGGTACAGATAAGAGCTTCCAACACAGGGAATCCATGACAGAGAAACACTTCAGGATCCTTAATGAGAGTAGTGATACCACGATGGTAAGGAGAAGGCATGGGGGAGGCAGGGGGAACTGATCACAATGATAGACATATAATCTCCCCCCCAGGGGGATAAACAACAGAAAAGTGGGTTGAAGGGATGCAGCAGTCAATGTAAGATATGAAAAGCAATATTTTACAAATTATCAAGGGTTCATGAGGGAGGGGCAAAATGAGCTGATACCAAGGGCTCAAGTAGAAAGCAAATATTTTGAAAATGATGACAGCATATGTAAAAATGTGTTTGACATAAGAGATAGATGTATGGATGGTGATAAGAACTGTAAGAACCTACAATAAAATGATTTTTTAAAAGATTTTCTGTGAAAATATTTTGCAAATTTTATCACTTGATCTCCAGCTTTATTTCTCTCACCAAGACTATATTTTCCAGCTAGTTTCTTTTTTGTTTCTAACTTTTGCAATCCATTTGCCAATAATTATCAATGCTTCTTGATTGCATGTTTCATCAATTAAAACTGAAAAGACTGGTAGAATTCTTTAATTTCCCCATTACTACCTATAGTGGTTGTTGCATAAATTTGAATATTAGTTATTTTTATTGGATTTCTTTGAATTACTCTTTTAACAAGTAGCACTGTACTTCAAGATATATATTGAAATGTCCTTATTTGTGTTAGAGTTCTCTAGAAAAACAAAGCCAGGACACTAATAATTCTCTCTATATAGATATAAATATATATGTATATATATATAGCATAAGAAATAAACAGTTAACTAATCTATAAAGCAGTATAAATGGCTCGGTGCAACTCCCTTGCGTGAGACAGCTAGTACACTGCAGTCCTTTGAGTCTTGAGGGCCGCTGAGCAATCCTCTGTAGAGCAATACAGGATATCCGGCCACAAGCAGCAAATGGCAAAGTAGGTCACCAACAGTCAGCCAGATGACAGAGTCCAATAATCCCCAGCTCAAGAGATGTATATTCCAGAAGCATGATGAAGCAGGGCTTGAAGGAGCAGCAACACAGTCCACGGATTAGGTGTTCCATGGGTAGTATAGCTTGGATATTGAGGCACAGGACAAACAAGTCAGCTGGCTGCTCTGAACATCCAAGAGCAAGAGAACCGGGGTGGAAGGTGGGATCACCAAGCCATTTATATTTCTTTCTTTCAATTGATTTTACCTGTGTTCATAGGCTGTGTTGTTGCAACAAACCTACCATTCTCCTTTGGCCATGTTGGCACAACAAGCCTACCTATCACATTATTGATGAGGATTGCAAAGCCATTCCTCTTGATTTTGTCATTCCCAACATAGTAAACCATATGATTTACTGATTCAAAATGCCTCATATCAGTTCATTTCGGCTCACTAATGTCTAGGATGTCAATCTTTATTGGTTGCATTTCATTTTTGACTGTGTGCTTACAATTTTTCATATTTTGTACATTACAAGTTCTAATTATTAGGCTTTTGCATTTAAGTTGTGCTTCATCTGCAAATGAAAGTATGGAAGGCTTTACTTCAGTCACTTCATTATGGTCGACTATACTTTGGGAAGGTCACTCTTCCTCAGTCACATAAAATAAGTACCTACTGAGCTGAGAGGCTCATCTTCTCACACCAGCTCTAACAATTTTCTATTTCTATTAATTTGGCCTTTGATATCTGACAATGTTTTCTTCTTTCTTTTAAAAAATAATATATTATTAATAATTTTATTTGGAGCTCTTACAGATATCATAACATTCCATAGTTCAGTCACATTAATCTGTGTACAATTGGTATCATGATAGTTTCAAAACATTTTCTTTCTTCTTTAACTCCTTGATATCTGCTCCCTTTTGTCCCCTCACTCACCCAACATATCTCCCCAGGAACCACTATTACTTTTTTTTTTATAATTAAAATGAAATCTTACACAATCCAATATATCCATTCACAGAGAATTCTGTTGTTCAATCCCCTTGAGTGGGGGTTATACGGTACTCAATATTATCAGCTCCCCATTCCCACCCCTCCCCCTTCCTCCACTCTCACTTCCCATACCCTAACAGACACATTACTTCTGTTATAGTTTCTGAAGGATTATCTAACTTAAATTTAATATATTGAAAGATCTTAAATATATAAATTAACATATACAAATTTAACATTATTAATGAATTAAAGAAACAAAAACTATAATTGTAAGGAGAAGAAATATTGAACTAGAAGATAGTTATGTGGTTCATCAGCGCCATACCATACCCTAGATTTATCATCCCTTCTGTGTGACCCTTCTGAGAGGGATTGTGCAATTATCTTATAGGTGGGTTTTGGGTCTCCACTATAGCTACACCCCTTCACATCAATTTGGTTGCTTGTTTTTGAAGTTCTGATACCTCTTCTTTTTCAGCCTCATGATCACATGGGCTGGTGTGCTTCTTCGAGGTGAGCTTTGCTGCTTCCCTGGTAGATAGCTATTTTTTTTTAACTACAAACCTTTAAGACTCCAGGCACTCTAGCTTTTGATAGCTGGGAACCATCAACTTCCTTTACCACATTTGCTTATGTATCCATTTTGTCTTCAGTGATTATGTCAGGAAGGTGACTATCATACAAACCATGTTATTAGGACAAATTTGTGCATATGCTAGTACACCAATAAATAAAGCTAGTGATAAAGAAATTGAAGAATTCTACCACTGTCTTCAAGCTTAGATTGATCAATCAAGCTGAATTGGACTTCAAAAGTTCATATACACTCAATATACAGTTGACCCATTATCGTCTGTCAACTTGTCAAACTGTGGTAACGTGAGTTGCTGTGATGCTTGAAGCTATGTCACTTTGAAATCAAAATCAGAAGGTTCACCCAAGGGAAAAAATTCAGCAGAGTTTCCAGACTAAGAATATTCTGCACAAAAGGTATATGCTATCCATTTTAGAGAAATTAGCAAGTAGAAACCCCGTGGGCAGCATTAAAACATTGTAAGATTTAGACCTGTACTTAAATCTTACCTCAGTACAAGTATGGAGAGGATAGCTCCCCCACCAAACCAGGAAAAAGCTCTGCTGTGTAGAACTTTAGTAGTATGCATTTTTCCCACTACGTGAGCATCAAACAATTCTCTCTGAGTTAGTGCACCTGCAATGTTGTCTAGGAAGGTTCTCTCTGGTCACAGTGAATTTTTTTTCCATAAAAGTAGTTTAGCTTGAACCTTGTTTTTGTGATGGCAGATTTAAGAGAACACTGTGTGACTGAAATTTTGTTTCCTGCTTTGGAAAAATGCTGCAGGAACTGTTGTGATGTTGAACACAGCTTATAAGGACAGCACTATGGGAAAAACTCAAGTATCTGAGTGGTGTTCTCACGAGATGGGAGGGAGGAGGAAGGAGGGAACCAAGAGGAGCTGATACCAAGGGCTCAAAAAGACAGTAAATGTTTAGAAAATGATAATAGCAACATATGAACAAATATGCTTGATACAATTGATGTATGGATTGCTATAAAAACTGTAAGACTCCCCAGTAAAGTGATCTTTATATATTAAAAAAGGTCAAAGATTGATTGATAACAAACTTTGTTCTGGATCTCCATTAACTTCCTGAATGAAGGAAAATGTTGACAAAATTTGTGTACTTGTGCTCAAAGACCGACAAAGATGGACCGTTGAAGAGGTGAGGAAGTTATCTAGACTATCTTGAAGCTTGGTTGAGAAAATTTTAATGGAAGATTTGGGAATGAGAAGGTTGCTGGGAAGTTTGTGCCTTGGGTTGCCCGATAAGGAAAAAGAGTGTCAAGTAAAATTTTAATGGAAGATTTGGGAATGAGAAGGTTGCTGGGAAGTTTGTGCCTTGGGTTGCCCGATAAGGAAAAAGAGTGTCAAGTGGCAACATGTTGTCCTTTGAAAGAGGAGCTCTGAAGTGACCCAAACTTTGTTTCAATGCTATTACTGGAGATGAGACATGGTGCTATTTTTATGACTCTGAAACCAAATATCAATCAAGCCAGTGAAAGACACCATTGCCACCTTGCTCACAAAAAGTTCAGTCAAAAATGTTTACAAAATGAAAACAAACAAACAAACAAAAATCCCAAACAAAAAAACTCATCAAGTGAAATCAAAGATCATTTGTTATTTTGACTTGAGGGAGATAGTGCATTTGGAGTTCATTCCACCAGGTCAAACTGTTAATCAGATTTTCTATTTGGGGGTTATGGAAAGATTGCATAACTGTGTGACAAGAAAAGCCTGGTTTGTGCCAGATGGAGGGCTGCTTTTGCTACTATGACAATACACCTGTTCATGTAGCCATTTCAGTGTACCAGTTTTTGGCAAAATACAATCATGCCTTTCATGCCCCATGTACTTACTCAACTTCTTTTTGTTTCTTTGAATTCAGGGGAACATTAAAGGACAAAGGTTTCAAAATATAGAAGAGGGTAATTAAAATACAAGGAATGTGCTGTCAGCCATTCAAACATATGAGTTTGATAAATGTTTCCAAGAATGGAATCACAGATTTGATAAATATATTAAGTATAATAGAGAGTGGAGAAGGGAGGGGAAAAATGAAGACCTGATTCCAAGGGTTCAAGTAGGAAGAAAATATTTTGAAAATGATGGTGGCAATATATGTACAAGTGTGCTTGACACAATGGATGGATGGATGGGTTGTGATAAGAGCTGTACAACCTCCAATAAAATGATTTTTAAAAAGTGTAATGGAGAGTACTTTGAAGGTGATAAGGTTGTTTTGTAAAAATATTTAAATGCAGAACTTTGAAAAAAAATCCATTTTTGGGGGGCGGGGGCTAACCCCTCATGTATATTTTCTTGTTTCATAAACAAACATTCCTAAATCCTGCCTTATTTCTATCAGGGATCTTGGTGAAATATTCTCTTCATCTCCATTCCAGAGTGATGACCAATTTTTGTTCTGTAGCCATGCAGCATTTTTGGATCAACTTATTTCCTGCCTTTTCAATGGGATTAAATAGTTTTGTCTCCTTCACTTCTCTGTCAGCGATGTTTGTCAGCTAACAGTAGGTTCCTAGTGCTTGGTTACAGCACAAGAATCATGGAGGGGCAGTGTTGAGGGGGACCTGGCCCTCCCTCAGTGGGGAGATATCTTTTGCTTTGTTTCTAGGGTCCCCACTTTAAGCCCCCCTGGAAACTGTTCATTTTACTTGGGCCTCAGGAGTGCCAATATTTTCTGGCCTTCATTATAGGATTTAAAGCTTTGGCTTCTTGTGAGAGAAAGGCCAGGGGAAATGAACAGGTTTTCATGCTTAGATGGTAGAATAGTGATTTACTTGGGTCTATCTTTAGCCCTCCATTTTTCCTATTCGTGGCCAGGAAGGCCTGTGGGAAAGAGAGTGTGAGTGAATGCAGACACCCTTGTGTCTGAAGTTCTCAGTAATGCCCTATTGGCTCTGCGGAGCCGACACGACCTTTAAAAGCTAATTAACTACTCGTTTGTGTGTGTTCATGTGCATGTGTATGTGCATATGTGTTTGCTGTTTTTTCTTTCCCTACTTGTTTTGATGGAGCTCTTGTGGAACATGTTTAAGTGCTCATCTACTAACCCAACGGCTGGCTGCCCAAACCCCCCGCTGCTCAGCAGGAGGGAGATGGAATCATCTGCTTCCTTACTATTCACAGTCGGGGAAACCCTGTAGGTCAGGTCTACCCTGTTGTTTAGGGTCACTATGAGTTGAAGTGGACTCCACAGCAGTGGGTTTGTCTCTTTAAAAATGTTTTCTCTCAAGCTCTACCACAGGGGACACAGCCACACATCTGATATATCTTGGAAACAGCGTTTTATCCTTTAGCAACCTCAGCTCTCTGATGGGACCCAGAAAAGGTGTTATCTTGCAGATACTCTGACTGCTCCTCATTGTTTTTGTTGGAAAAGTTGACAATCTTATGTGTTTTGGGCAAAAGCCAGATTTATATTTCAATTGTCATCACTGCTCTCTTCTCTGCATCATCCATGGCCCAGAGAGGAAAGGGGAAAGACAAGTGCTCTAGAAATTCAGGGAGGCAATTGGTAGCTGATCCAGGTCTGTCACTGATGAGCTAGGTGATGTGGGTCTAGTTATTTATACCTGCTCTGTCTCAGTTTCCCTGTTTGTAAATTAGAGAAGGTGATTAATATATATGAGGCAGGCTTATGGCGAGAGCTAGATTATCTTTCTATTTCTTTGAGTACCTCCTCTGCAAAACCAATCTCTGTGAGACACCAATGGTCAAGATGGTATTCATATTTATATTTATCCTTTTTAGGATTAGATTAAAAGAACTGAGAGTAAATGTATATACCTATATATTAAAAATCATCAATTTAACTTTTTTCCCCAATTTCACCTTGGCTCTTTTTTATTTTCAAACTTCTGCCCAGTCCATACTGCCTTCTCTGTGTCACTGTATGACATTCTTCTTATGTTCGCAAGCAGCCTTCAGCATTCCCGGTGGTCCATGGCTTCACATCCACCACAGAAGGCTTCATTTGAGACTCATCGCTGTAAGTCTCTAGTTTGACCCGGATCATGAATGTGAATGACTGGAAGTTGGTGTTCTGGAAAGCTTCCTCAAACATCTGTTCATTCCTCTCTTTTAATCCCCCAAGGTTAAATAGAACTCTGTCCCAGGATGGCTTTCACAGTCTCTTGGAAACACATCATCCATGGTTTTCTAGAAAATTTGCAATGTTTGCTGACAGGATCAGGCAGTGCTTGAAGTTGGGAACCTCGCTGTCACACTTCTCACAGCAGTACAGGCCGTTCTGCTGGATAGTCACCTTCTTGTTGCAGTCCTGAGTCTGGCAGGCCTGGTACAGGCAGCTCTCCTTGTGAAGACACACCACGGTGACCACGGTGCTGAAGTAGTCCACCTTGTCACCCTGGCCCCGGCTCTCCGATTTGACTAAATAGAGGGTTTTCCAGTTGATATCGCTCCCTCTGGCTCCTCCACTCTTTAGATCAGAGATGGAAACATCATCTAAGGCTTGTCCTTCTGAGTCAAACCATCCACAAAGCTTATAGGCCTCTGGGATATTGGGAATCACAAAGACATTGCTTGAAGACAGCACTAAGAGACTCTATTCACCAAAACCGGACAATGTGGCTCCTTTGACAGCCATCATGGCCTGTTGAGAACTATCAAGTCTTTCCACATCTTCTCCCCACAGAGTGGCAGATAGCACCTTCCCAGATGTGTCTATCAAGTAGATATTTCTCTTGGAGATCTCTTTGTTGTTGGACCACATTGTGATTTCCATGGCATCTTGTAGCTCTTACAGACCCCAATGATATCTACAAGTGAGTCTTTGGACTTGCTCTCTAGGTCACCAATTCCTGTGAAGTCAAACTGAACTGTGGGGAAGTGATGGTCATCTTCACAGGGCATGACAGGCGTCTTGTTGTTGAATGTCATCCCATAGTCATTTTTAATAGCTGTGAACTATTTACTAGAAATCTCAGGGTGCCTTTTGCAAAACAATAGACCTTGTTCATTTCAATCAGCAGAAAGAACTTGCCCACTTGCTCGTTGAAGGCAGTGGTTCACATTTCACCACTTCCATCGACCATTTCTATAGAGAAAAGCTGTCCTTCCCCTAGAGAATTGCTCCAGATATGGATCTGACTCTTGTTGGTAATTAGTCCACTTGGACTGGTAAGGATTAAGGCTGGCAATGGGCACCACTTGAGTGCTCCCCAGGACTGCTCCCCAGACTGGCACCTCCACTACCTTTTCCAAAGGTCTTGGAGCCACTGTAAGCCTTAGTGCAGTGGAACCCATTCCTGAACTCCCATTCAGCTGCTGGGGTTTGCTGATTGAAGGACTGGCTGCTGAGATAGGAGCAGGGACTACTTACTGCTGTTGCCTGTGACTTTCAGTGTAAGGAACTGGATTGTCAATCTTTATCCCAACTGCTTGAGCCAACTTCAAAACACCCAACTCCCTTGAAATGACAACTCCCCTTCTGTCTTTGAGAGTGTTCACAATAGACTGGTTAATTTAGCAAATAAAGTTACTGGACAATTGTTTTTCTTCCACAAGAGGGTTCAACTGTGTGGCCACATGAATGGGGACAGTCTTCACACCATCACTCATCAGCTGCTGATAGTGGGGTGGACTCTTCCCTGTCATAATGGGACAGATGTTAATGACTTAGAGAACAGGTTTATGCATGTATCTTTCCACTGTATGATGATCCCAATGACCCCTTCACTCAGTTGATTGGCCATGTCTCTTGATGCTAATTCCCTCATTTTAACATTTTTACATATAATGATCATATTGGAGAAATATTGCCATTATTTTTTTGCACATTTTCCTTCATCTCAGTGTTTATGACTGCCTCTCAACCCCATTTCCATCCCTCCACATACCCTTCATTTTCACCCACCCCCCACCACCTCCTCTGGGCCCAAGCAGCAACTCTCTTTCACCTTCCCTCTTATCCTTGGTCACCATTAATAGACATTGGTTTCATAGCTGTTCTAGATATTCAATATCAGTTCTGGTTATTGGATTGAAATCCTGATACATGTGAAATCTAGATGACTCTTGAAAATACTATGCTGATTGTGTTAGGCAGGACAATTATGATTATACACACACAGGTTTATACATTGAGAAGGAACAGTTAATTAGTCCACATAAAACTACAGAGGTTCAGTTCAACTCACTTCTGTGGAACAGTTAATATTCTGGAAGTCCTTCCGTTCAAATGGGCTGCCAGGTCCAAGGTCAAAGAAGCAGACAGCAAAGGTCTCCTTGAAGGCAGCAAACAGCAGAGTGGGTCAGAAATAGTTCATAGCTTAAGAGCTTAGGGACACAGGCCCAGATGGGATATTGAATGCAAACAATTCAAGGTGACAGGATCCAATAGTCTTAAGCTCAAGAGATGCATGCACCAGCAGGGTGACAAAGCAGGTCTCAAAGGCATCTTAAATTCTAGCAACAGGACTCATGGATTGAGTTGGTCCACAGGTAGTGCAGCTCATAGGTTGAGACAGAGAAGTAGCCAAAGCAGCAGCTTGCTCCAGCATACTCTGATCACCAGCGAACAAGAGAGAGGGGGATGGGCATTACAGAACTATTATCTCTTTGTCCTCCAATCAAACTGAGACCTGATTAATCCCACATGTTCCTATTGACCAGGTTGGCACAATAAACCTAATTATTACAGCGATCGAAATAAGTCAATCACAGATGATTAGCTTTTCTGAGTTAAAACAGAGTAGCCATGGTGGCATAGTGGGTTATGTATTGGGCTGCTAACTACAACATCAGAAGTTGAAACTCCCAGCTAATCTGAGGGATAAAGATGAGTCTTTCTATTCCTATAAAGATTATCAGTCTCAGAAACTCACAGGGGCAGTGATACACTGTCCTGTAGGGTGGCTATGAATTGTAATCAACTTGATGGCAGTGAATTGAAAGACCAGCAAGCACACAAAAACTCCTATCGAGAGAAGTAGGTGCTATTTCTTTTTAAATTCCTGGGGGAGAAAAGGAAGTCACCCTGTTTCATGATTTCTACACTGTATTCCAATATCTCCAAAACTTCTCCTTTTTCATTATTTTTGTTTGGCATCTTGTTAGTCTCACAAAGCTGCTCTCTTAAGATAACAGAATTAACTGGAGGATCTGTGTACCCTTAGAATGTTGAAAACCATCTGTTAGTTCTCTGGGTGTTCTTCACTGTCCAATCCATTCATGCATTCCAAAACAAACCACCAAACCACCAAAATGTTGATTGAGTACCTGTTATAGGCCAGGAGCCTTGTAGTGGTTATGCCGTATGCTGTATTCTCAAAGGTCGGCTGTGCAAAACCATCAGCCACTCAGAGGAGAAAGACAGGGTTTTCTATCCCTTTTAAGAGTCACAACCTCAAAAATTCACAGGAATAGTTTTATTTTCCTACAGGTTGCTATGAATTGGGATCAACTCGATGACTGTGACTTTGGTTTCAAATGGGTCTGAAGTTCTTCTCACTAGATGTTGTACTATATTTCCCTTTAAAAAGCTGTTTCGAAATAGAACAGGTTTAATTGCATGAAAATGCCCAGATAAAAAGGGCTCTTAGTCCTGAGTCAGACTATTGCATCTTTCTATGGTATTTCTACTTCTCGTCACGAGAGGAATCATCAAGCTCAATTTTGATGGGATTCGTGTTTCTTGTGTTAGCATTGGGCTTGAGGGAAAAACATAAAAGCCCTGTGATTTAAGTTATAAAGTGAACAGCACTCAGTACTGCTTTATGCCAGTTCTCAATATTTCTTGAATTTCTGAAAATTGTTCGTATTTGTAATAATAGATTTTATTTTGGCTCAGCTGATAAGCAATCTCTCACAACCACTGAGTCATGTCCAACGCATAGCAGCTCTCCAAACAGCAAAGTATGTATCAATTCCAAAGCTCTACACTCACAATTCCGTGCCATTGATTACATTCAAGTTGTTCAATCAGTCCAGTCTCTTTCTGAATTGCCCCACTACCATAAACTCACTCTCCCTTAGATTCCTATCAAATTCTTCATTGTTGTTGCACAAAGATTGTTCTTATAAACACATCACGCTCCAGGCAGAAATGCTTTACTAGTTAAATGAAACTTTTGTTTGCTTAAGAAGACTTTAGAGGCTATTTCTCATTTAAAGTCTAAACCATGTTTCTCAAGAATTTCTTGCTACGAAATTACTGCTAAAGCTTTGTTATCAAAACTCTTAGTTCAGTGGTTAATGGAATCTATTTGTCTTAATGACAGTGGTGTTTTATGGTTAATTAAATTTTCTTGTTATGATTAAAGATGAAATTGAAAAAATATTGTTTCAACTCTTCTTCTTAAATTCATTCAATTGTGGTCCCCCTCACCTCCCAGGAGAGGGGACTTGGTATGAATGCACTTATTTTTATTTATTTTTTTTGGGGGGGCATCACTGCTCTCTGGTGGTGGGAGTAGGCAGCCCAGCCCCACTGCTGGAATTGAACCTCCGTCCCAGTGGGCCGCAGTCCTGCACACAACCACTACGCCACCGGGGCTCAGCCCTGAATGGACTTATTTTTGATGATTTTATTTTCCGTTATGCCATGTAACTCTTTTTAGCTGGTGACTTACTTAGTGACTCATAATCACTTTTCAGAATGTGATTCTTAATCTAGAAGTTCCATTATTCTTGAGCACTGAAAGTTAAGGCCAGATTTGGTCTAAGTTTACTGTAAACCTATGGTAAAGCTGAGCCATAAACAGGTAGTATGATCAAGTGTTGCCTGCTTTGAACCTCAGGGCTGAGAGACCTAGGTAGAAGTTTCAACTTACCATTCACCAACCACCATCCACCATGATCCTGGGAACTTAACTTAATCTTTCTAAGTTATCTCAGTTTATTCATCTTAAAATATGAATAAGAATAAATGCCTCAAAGGATAGAGATTATGAAAAGAGATAGTATGGTTGATGGGTCTAGTATATAACTATACTTAGTGTTTCTAAGCTACTGATTTATTTGGTGGTTGATTAACTTGCATTGAATCAATAACAGAATTTATAATTTATGTAGTTCTTCTTGCTCCTGCTCTTTGCTCAAGTAATAATTCATGGAATAAAAACAAGTCAGGAAATAATAATCAAACAGGCACAGAGAGCAAGATCTGATATTTAGGATATTTTTGAGCCAAAATAAGACATAGGGAGAGAATTGATTGAGTATATGGAGAAACTCCAACCAGAAATGTATGCAGGATGTCAACTCCTCAAAGAAATATAATTACTCCCTCTAAACTTAGCCTTTGGAATCAGAGATGGGGTACCCTGGAGAGTATGTATCTGAAAAGAGAGGATCTAGTTGAATGTCAGAAAACAAGTCAACCAGAAAACAAGCTGACAACCAGAACAACTGCACTGGCCTCCGTCCTGAAGGAGGAGAGCAAACGTTACTCCCCTGAGAAGATTGGATTGTAGAATTGTGAGTAATGGAGATGCTGCAGAGAACACACAGTGGTGCACTGAGGGTGAAAAGTGGGGGTGGGGACTTAAAAATGGGGAATATAAAAAGGAGAGATCTATTTTCCCTATCTCTCTTGCCCCAAGGCCCTAGAGTAAAACTTTTTGTAAAAGGTTCCCATGTGCATCGATTCTGATGTGCTTTGTTCATTGTTCGGGAAGACCATTCAAATGGTAGAATTGTCTACTTAACATAACCATCTTCAGTAGCTGGCAGTAAAGAGCCCTATTTCATCAAATCAGGTCATACGGCCACCTTACAAAAGTGTCTTTTGCAAGATCAGAGATGCAGACACACAGGAAGAAAAACAATGGACTTAATGATCCGTGCCCATGTCTGACATTAATTGTAGGAATTTCATTATGTTCCCCATGTTAAACATGTAGAAGATTGAGGATTTATTCCATAATTTCAAAACTTCAATGAAAAAGAAAACAAAATTTTTAGAAAATGTCATTCTCACTCGCTGTGACAGAGTCAAATCTGACTCAATATGATAGGGTAGAAGTGCCCTAGTGGTTTCTGAAAGTGCAAGGCCGTATGGGAGAAGAAAGCCCCATCTGGTTTCCATGGAGCAGCTGGGGGGTTGAACAGCTGACCTTGCATCCCAGTGCATAGCCCATTGTGTTACCAGAGCTCCTCATGAAATCTCAGTGAGACACCCTGTGACATTACAACCAAATTACCCTCAAGTAAAGAACTTGCAAGAACAGCGCTTCCAATCACAAACATGAAACTAGTGTGATGCATTTAGAGAATGCATCAAAGATTTAAAAAGAGAACCAAGTAAGTCAACAGAAAACCAGACATGGATCAATCAGAGCTAACCCAGGGAATAGAAGAAAGGAAAACCACCACTTTTACCACCAATATAACAGGAAATAGTGTCCACAGAGAGAAGAGAGGATATAGTTTTAAAACATGACTGGTCTACCTATTTAGTGATGAATGCAGGTAAAAGAAAGGAAGCTTAGAAATGAAAATAAAACTTTCAGAAGGGTGAGCTTAAAAGTCAACCCAAGCTCCTGAAAAGTAAAGGAAAGATAAGAAAGAAAGCAGAGGACACAAGGGGAATGTCTCAGAATAATAATATAAAATTTTTTTTGAGCTTTTCAAGACATCAAAAGTGGCTTAAATAAGTGCAGAGAACAATGATTTGAAATGAAATTGGAGCTAACTGGAATTGGAATGCACCAGTGACAAAAGAGGACCTACAAAATTCCGTGGAATAGAAAAGACTGAGCATTCAGATCCATCCGCTGCCTTGGCAGGGAGCCTCAGGTTGTCATCGGACAGTGGAAGAAAGCCATCCCCCTTTCCATCTCAGAGGGGAACAGCTTTCAACGACAAGTTCTTGGTTTGAGGACGAATATAGATTTTGTTGTTGTTTTAAGAGACAAGTGCACACATTTAAGCTCTGCCCACGTCTATTTAGGAAACTACTGGAGGCTGTACAACATGGAAATTAAAGGAATAGCAAGGAAAATCTAAAAAAGAAGGAAGGCTCTATAAGGCAATGAATCAAACTCATGAGGGTGATGGAAGAAAATCCTATAAAGACCCCTGGCATCAATTCCAGAGAAGCCTTCCAGAGAATGCTAGAGTAGAATGAGGAGACAGGACCTTCCAGGAAGTGGGTCTGTAAGAGCACTGGGAGAGCTGATGTGTGGCTGTGGTTGGAGAGAATTAAAGACATCTGTTTTTTTGTTTTTGTTTTTCAGGAGAGGGAGAGAAGAAGGGAGAAAGATAGTGACAAGGAAAAAGCTACAGCGAAACCCGTCCCTGTAAGCTATTCAATGTCTTCGTTCTATAGTGTGGGAGTACTAGTGAAAAATTGTGGACATATTGCTGCTACTTGTGGTCACTTGAGGAATCCTGCTGAGGGCCTTTGTAACCAAAAGGTCAGTGCTTCAAATCCACCAGCTACTTCACAGGAGAATGGTGAGGCTATCTGCTACCATAAAAGATGCATCGCCTCAGACACCCTATAGGGGAGTTCTACTTTGTCCTTTGTGGAATTGTTATGAGTCAGAATGGCTCTGGTTTGACCCTGGCATGCATTAATTTGACTGAAATGACTATGTGGCAATTTGAGGTTGTTGCTGCTTTTAGGTGCTATTCAGTGGGCTCCCCACCCAGGAAGACCTTATGCACATCAGCGCAAAACACGGCCCAGGCCTGCACCATCCTCACAATGCTTCCGATGTCTGAACCCCACGAAGCAGCTACTGCATCAGTCCACCTTATTGTGGGCCTTCCTGCTTTTCCTTGCCCCTCCACTTTGCCAAATATTATGTCCTCATCCAGGAATGGTTCTCTCTGGACAAGAGGTCCAAATAAGTAAGACAAGTCGCCCTGTCCTGGCCTCTGATGAACACTCTGGCCTTAATTCTTCCTAAATAGATCTTTTGGGCTTTTAGCAGTCCCTGGTACTTTCCTTATTTCCCAACACCACAATTCAAATGCATGGGTTCTTCTTTAGCCTTCCTTATTCAATGTCCATATGAGGCTATGGAAAATACCATGGCTTGGGCAAAATGTATTTTCGTTCTCAAAGTAACATTCTTGCTTTCCACCACATGAGAGGTCTTGTGCTGCAGATTTACCTAAGGCAAAGTGTCTCATAATCCTTTGATTGCTGCTGCCATGAGTATTGATGGTGGATCCAAGCAAGACAAAATTGTTGACAATTTTCACCTTTAGCAATTTGATAGGTTGTGGAAAAAAAGATAGAGTATAAGCAAATCAGTTGCTATCATAGCAAGAGTCAGGAATAGGTGATTGCTAAAAGTTATAAAACAAACAATAGCAATATAAACTTATTTGAAAATGTGACAGTAGCTTAACAGATAAAATTACTTTTGACCACCACACTTTGAGATTAACAAAGAATGCTGTAGGCAATATCATTTTTCATTACAAATTCAGTTCTGATTTTTAGCTGTGCATAAGTAAGCTTGAATAAAATGAGAAAAAGTGAGAGGTAGATATAATTTCCATTCAGCTGCGTTTCAGTTCACCAAGAGTTTTATTTATAAGGTGTAATTTGGTTTGGGTATAAAATTTTAAAAAAGGTGTGCAACTGAATATAAAAATGACTGAATAAAGTCTACAGGATAAGATTCAACCTTCTCCCTTCTTCTTGCTTAGGAGCCAGCACATTGTTAATACTGTGTGATTAGGTCAGCCATGCTCCACCTGCGAGTCGCGAATCCATTGGGGGTTGAATGACCCTTTCACAAGGGTCTCCTGATGCACTGTAGCAAAACTAGAGGGATGAAGTAGCCACAAAAATAATTTTATCGTTGGTGGGTCACCACAATATGAGGAAATATATATGGCATTAGGAAAGTTGAAAACCACTGGATTAGGTTAAGACTAACTCTCTAACCAACATATAGTAACGTCTACGTGTTAAGTCTGCAGACAGGTAATATTTAACCATCTGTTCCCAATGGTAACCACTGTGTCATCATCATGCCATGGTTTTGAGACAGCCAAGTTAATCCTTCTGAAATGACAAATCATTTGTAATATTTTTTGTCGTCCAGTTGTTTTATTGTAGTCATTGATGTGAAAGGCCAAAATTGGTTTTGTTCTGCCTTTGACTGGCCTAAATTGCTGGGACTAATCAGAATAGCTTTTGTTTGTAGTTCCTCTGGTGGTCATGGTTAAGCATTGGGATGGCATCGCAAAGGGCAGCAGTTTGAAATAACTAGTGGCTCCATGGGAGAAAGGGTGGGGGACTTTCTATTCCATTTAACAGTTGCAGTCTAAGAAGCTCACAGCAACTTCCACTTGATCCACAGAGTTCAGTTTTGTCTTTGGTTCCTCCTTGGACTTTGTAAGTTTTGGAACTTGAGAATTTCATGCTCCCCCATTCGAACGATCTCTTGGGTTCAGTAAATCTCTTTAATTTCCTTCAGCAGAGATAGAGACTTTCTTCAACGGCAAATTCTGTGATATAATGGAGGCATCTATGTGTACATGTGTATCTGCTTGTGTGGGCACAGGTGCACATTCATAGATATATTTGTCTGTAGATGCCATTAGGATCTTTGAAGGCCTGGCAGCATAACAGGTTTGAAATGACTGACAAGCTACAGTCGGATGGTTTGACAGTACACAGCGGCTTTCAGAAGAAAGCTGTTTCCAAGATGACAGTCAAGAAAACCCATTGGAGCACAAACCCAGCCCAACCCGACTCAATCCAACCCAAACCAAACCTACCTGCATGGAGGGGATTTCAACTCACAGGGCCCCTATTAAATAGAACTGCTCCTTAGGCCTTCCTATGCCATAAATCTTTATAGGGGCAGAAAATCTTCCCTTTCTATCATGAAGCAGTGAGCTGGTGGGTTTGAACTATTGATCATTTCACCTAGGAATCAGGGCTCGATTATGAAGCAGTTATCGGTAATACATGGCATTGTCATGGTTTGAAATAGACTCACTGAAACAGATTTGCTTTTCTCTTAGTTTTATGATCTTTGATTAAAAACACAGACAGATATATACAGCATACCAATTCTCATTATGCTGGAGAGAAACCAAAGACCCACTGCCATCAAGTCCGCACAGGCTCATAGTGAGCTGAAAGGACCAGGTAGACCTGCCCCTGTGAGTTTCTGAGACTAACTTTAAAGGAGTAGAAGTCCTGGTCTTTTCTCCCTTGGAGTTGGTGGTAGTTTCAACCCCCCGTCCTTGCAGATTACAACCTACAGGGTAATCAACCATTACACCCCCCAGGGCTCCTCATTTGCTTCAATGCTTCCTTCTGCAGAGGGTATCTGTGCGAAAGCTGCAGGGTTCACAAAGAGACCAGAGAAAGCTGCATTTTCTAAGAAACCCAGTCCTTTTAAATCACAGACTTTTCCCTTTCCCCTTCCTGTCATCATCTAGAAAGAGTTAGAAAATATGAATATTTTTGGTGTGCTCTCTAGAAATATATTTAGTTTCTACTAATCAGCATTGTGCACGAGTCTCTCCTTGAGCCCCTTCAGAGAGAGCTGACTTCTATCATTCTCCTCAGAAAGTAAGTATTAGCGGCATTGTTCTATTTCTGGTTTCATTCAAAGGGATCAGAGCTATTTTGTGCAACCAATTCCAGCTCATTGTTTGTCAAGAGTGTGAGGGAAAAACGTAAGGCCTATGTATCCACATTATTTGAAAGTGTGACTGAAAGGAATTTTACTTACTTGTTGGGAAATGTTATGAGTTAAGGAGGTGCTATGTCTCTATCCATCCTCGCCCCTCCATTTTACAGAGAGCAGCATTAGAAAATGAGCATTGTCTCTAATCCATTGTTGTCAGGACCAGGTCCTCTACCATTTGTGCTTCTCGTTAGGGACAGTATCCACCTCTGCCTTTCGCTAGTCCCTCTCTTTTGCGGACACTTCCTCTGATTTGAAGATTGTTACTTCCGCTCCTTATCTGAGCAAGTTGCAGCTAAGAAAGGGTGAGAGATTTGCTCTAGATCAGCATTTGTGGCAATTTTTCAAACGTAAGGTGTGTGCTGGTTTCCCTAGGCTGCGCTGCCATGGAGGCCTACCTATACAGACGGAATTAGTGATGCATGCCTTAATTTTGTTCCAGGGCACAAATGCTATACCTTCTGTCAAATCTCATTCCGGAATCCCTTCGCCAGCCATCAAACACATATGTAAATATTTAATGCCCCCATGGAGAGAGGGGCCTCTGGAGGTATTCTTTGAGATAGACAGTTAGCTGGTCTCACCTTAATGAGTTCAGACCCTGTGAGTATACTTAGCTGAGTTTATTGTGTGAGGGAGATGAATTATGAAATAATTCTGGCACTGCTTTACATTCTGAGACGAGGTGAGTACTTTGCCAACAATGGAAACAATACTTCAAGGCTATGTTGAGGCATAAACAAAGAAAAATAAAATACAATTAGCCTCTAACAGCTGGAAGTGCAGCCAGGTATTCCATGAAGACATACATCCCCCCTCCAAGCTGAAATGTACTATTTTTTTTATTTCTTATTCATACTTGCTAAGCTGGGCATATGTTGGTTGATAGAATGTGTACTCAGTAAACATGCTACTTGATTGAGGAATGTATTTGTTACCTACGGTTGCCAACTCAACAACAATCAGCACAACACAAACGGCTGACTTTAAAGGGAGAGGAATCTGCTATCTCAGTTTGGGAGACTAGGAGTCCACCTGGCATTGTCTTGGGGTGGGAGGTGGGGTGGAGGGGGGAGGCAGGGCTTCCTCATTCGTAGCCATGCCTATTCCTTGTCATTTCCAGGACCTCTTGTAGCTCGTGCTTCAGAGTGTCCACACGTTCGCTTTGAAAAGGCTCTCTGGTTTCCCTTTCTTAAGAGAGCACTCAGTAGGGATTAAGATCAGGATCCATGTACTCTGCCATAACCTCATTAACATAATATAAGAAAATTTGAGTTTCGAAACAGGGACTGGGACTCCATCATGTTTTGACTAGGACACAATTCTATTTATAGCAACACATTAAGCATCTAGTTTATATGTCTTGCTACAAAACCAAAACAAGTCCAAGAAACCAAGAGTATGCTCTGAGAATGAACAGTCTCATGAAGGCAGTTAGCGGGATACTGTTTATGGAGTTTCATGGACCTGTGACTGTGCTAAAGGGTTCTACAGGGTCAATGGCTCACATAACCTTGATAGCATCCTACTGAGGAGGTCTAGTTTCCTGGCTTAAGTATAAGGTAGCCCAGCCTTGGACAAGTTGAGGAATTTGATGGTGGGGGTGGGGAGGTAATGAAGGTGTAAAGTCAAGGTGTAGATTTTAGGACTCTGGCTTGTTCCAGAAGACCTGATGAACTGAAGGAGAGAAGGAATTCCCCCCATAGTCTTACTAACGTGTAACAATATGCATCCAACCTTCTCTCCACCAGGTATGCAGCACACCAAAGGTGCACAAGTAATATACAAATTAGTACATTTCAGGGGACAAGATGTTGCACCAAAGAATCCCATAGCCAAATCACAGGGATCTTAGACAACTTGGTTGATTTTTACAGTGTTTGGACTTTTCTTTGCAGAATGGTGCTATATAAATTGAAAAAAAATGGGTAAACGTCTTCAGTTTTCTTCATAGAAACCAAAAACTCACTGCCCTCCCACAGAGTCAGACTCCTAGTGACCCTCTCAGACAAAGGAGAGCTGGCCTCTGTGGGCTTCTAAGGCATAACTCTAGGAGGAGGCAACCTCATCTCTTTTCCCCTGGAGCAACAGGTAGTTTCAAATTCCTACCTTGTGGTGAGCGGCCACTATGCCAGTAGAGGTCCTCCATGTTCCTAGCCATCACTAAGTCCTCCGTGTGTTCTCCAGCACTGTTTTCATGGGTACTGGTACTCCTCACCACCCTCTGCTACAATTGCCAGATCCCTGGGAATCATCCCTTTTCATACACTGGATTCTTTCTGAATCAAACCTGATTGTACTGCTTTTGGTGCTGAACCGGACCTCTTTCTCACACTTTCCCTGTGGGTTTTGCTTGGCCCACTCTGCTTATTTCACGCCGGTTAGGTTTTCTTATTAGGGAGATCTTCCACTTCTTAAATTGTTTTTGTGTTTTATTCTGAATAATGTCCAAGGTTAGCCTAATGTATGATGAGGTGCTTTCCAGAACCAAACATGACATTGTCTAGGATTGCACCGAATGGGACCCGACACAAGTGGGCATCCTTTATTTCTAGTTGTTTTGTCAAGAACCAAAAGCGTCTCCTGATTTATCGTCACTCATACACATGTGGAGACACCTATGTGTGTCTAATGCCACAAGAAGAGGACTTCCTGTGTTCTTGCACCTTATGCAAGATCAGCTTTCATTCTCACAGTAATTCCCCCCTGTAATTTCTAGATCAGGAAACTGAGGACTGGTGGGCTTGATTTCCAACACAGTGCTTGGAGATACAATTTTGTACTGCTGTCTATCAAAATCTGTTGCTACTTTGCTAGATGGCAGCCTGTTTAACCTCAAGCCTTTTAAACCCCAGATGCTATATTTTTTGATAGCCAGGCACCATCAGCTTTCTTCACCACATTTGCTTATGCACACTTTTGTCTTCAGTGATGGTGATGAGAGGGTGAGCATCACAGAGTGCTGGGTTGCTAGAACAAAGTGTTCTGGCATTGAGGGAGGGTTTGGGCAGAGGCCCCAAGTCTGTCCACTTCCTCAGGGTATTGCCATATGAATATAGGTACCTAGACCAATACTTCTATTTTGATGAATCAATATATTTATATAAGTGCACACTTACGCTTATATTGCTATACATAGTGTTGCTCCCTAGATCTGTTCTCTGTTTCCCATGTAGCAGAGAAGCAACAAACCCACATGGAAGAAGAACCCCAGCCTATGTGAACATAAGGTGTTGACAGAATCAGGTAACAGGCACCAGAGGACTACAAATGAAAAACATATTGTAGAGAATGGGAGGGGGGTCACAGCAGAGCCCCCAAACCCATCTGTAGACAACAATAGGACATCCCCTCACAGAAGGGTCACAAGGAAGGGATAAGTGAACCAGGGTACAATGAAACACAATATTCCTCTAGTTCTTTGAGGCTTTCTCATGCTGCCCCGCCCCCTCCATCATGACCCCAGTCCTGTCTTTCAGTTCTGGCTAGACCAGAGCATGTACACTGATACAAATAAGATCTTATGACCCATGGAGTCTAGATTAGATAAATTCCTCAGGAACAGTAATGGGAGTTGGAATAAAGAAGGTAGTGGGAAGATGGGGGGAGGAGAGAAAAAAGGGGGAGCTGATAGCAATGATCAAAGCATGATCTTCACTCCTGGGGGATGAACAATAGAAGTATTGGTGAAGCGAGACAGCAGTCTGTGTAAAATATGAAAATAACAATAATTTATCAAGGAGTCACAAGGGTCGTAAAGAGGAAACAAAGAGGAGCTGATAAATGGCTCAGCTAGGAAGTAAATGTTTAGAAAATGATGATGGCAACATATACATAAATATGCTTGAAAATGAGGTATGGATTGTTTTAAGAGCTATAAGAGTCCCTAATAAATGAAGGGGAAATAAATCTATGTACATGTATTTGTAGGTTTAGTATTAAGGAAACATATGGACAGTGCACCCCTACTCAAATACTCCCCCAATACAAGATCAATTTGTTCTAATAATTCGGCAGTCTGTGATGCTCACCTTCTCAACACGATCACTGAAGACAAAGAGGATGCATAAGCAAATGTGGTGAAGAAAGATGATGGTGCCTGGCTATCAAAAGATATAGTGTCTAGGGCATTAAAGGCTTGAAGATAAACAAGCAGCCATCTAACTGAGAAGCAACAAAACCCACGTGGAAGAAACACAGCAGCCTGGGTTATCACAAAGTGTTGAGGGGATCAGCTATCAGGCACCAAAGAACAAAAAAAAATCATATCATTGTGGATGAAGGGGAGTGCAGAGTGGGAACCCAAAGCCCATCTATACGCAACTGGACATTTCCTCACAGAAGACTCTTGGGGAGGGGACGAGCCAGTCAGCCAGCAGTATAGCAATGATGCAGCATACAATGTTCCTCTAGTTTTTAAGTGTTTCATCCCACCCACTATCATGATCCCAATTTTACCTAAAAAATCTGGCTGGTTTGGAGGATGTGCACTGGTACAGATAGGAACTGGAAGCACAGAGAATCCAAGACAGAAGTGCATTAGTCCGGGTGGGCTAGAGAAACAAATTCATAAACACACATATGTATATAAGGGAGAGGTTTATATACAAGAGAAATGGAACATTGAGAAAGCATCCCAACCCAGTCCAGTCCAACTCCCTAAGTCCAATATTAGCCCAAATGTCCAATAGCAATCCAAAAGTCCTCTTCAGACTCACGAAGCACAATTAATGATGCTAGGACAATCACAGGCCAGTGGATGCATAGTCTTGTGGATCCAGTTGTGCTAGAAGCATCTCAGTGCTGACAGTGGCCTCTATGGGGTTTCTCAAGCATCTCAGCATTGGCAGGAGTCTCCATGTGGCTTTTCTGGCTTCAGAGGTCTGGTTCCATCAGGATAAGCCCATGTGGCCTCTCCTCCAGCATGTCTCACAGGGAGGCAGCCTTGTCTTGTCAGCTGCAGTGTCTCCCACGGACTCAGCCGTAATTCTATCACACCCGTGGGGGAAATATGATGAGATTTCCCAGAATTCTCAGGGAAAAGTCATGCCCACACAGAGATCTTATTGGCTATCTTCAGATTGATAGGATAGATGCCACCCTATGCTTCCAATCATGAC
Source organism: Nesogale talazaci (assembly GCA_004026705.1). Classification (NCBI taxonomy): domain Eukaryota; kingdom Metazoa; phylum Chordata; class Mammalia; order Afrosoricida; family Tenrecidae; genus Nesogale; species Nesogale talazaci. Next base: position 14,042 of record PVJH01008574.1, on the reverse strand, counting down.
ATTGACACAAGTACATGACTGCCACAAGAAGAAACCCTCAGGACCAATGGTGAGAAAGCCAATAAAGGAGGGTGGCGGGAAGGTGGGATAAGGAAAGGAGAACAGATTGCAAGGATCTACATATAGCTTCCTCCCTGAGGGATGGATGGGGAGAAGTGGGTGAAGGAGATATCGGATGGTGTAAGATATGAAAAAATAATTTATAAGTTATTAATGGTTCATGGAGAAGGAAGGATCAGGGAGGGAGGGAAAAATGAGGAGCGGGTACCAGTAACTCAAGTAGAAAACAAGTGTTTTGAGAATGATGAGGGAAATGAAAGTACAAAAAGTGCTTGACAGAAGGATGTTCGTGTGAATTGTGATAAGAGTTTTATTAATCCCTGATAAAATGATTTAATTAAAGAAATCTGTGTGGTTCTTTCCCCCTTTTGCTGCTTGCTGATGCTATTTTTAAAATTCTATTCTCTGTGCCATAGACTGACTTTATTTCTGCCCAGGTTAAAATGTATTGTCTCTCTCCCCCTGTTTTTCATTGCGTTTCTAGCCCCTGCAGTGCCCTGTGTTTCACTTCTCCACTATTTCAGTTACTTCCTTGGATACAATTGGTCATGAGTAAGGATATCAAACCAGACCCCGAGGGATCACATGATTCTTTACACCTCTCAGGAGAGTCAGAGCAGCAGCTCTAAATCTTGTGGTTCAGGGAGATGTGAAACCCACTAAACAAGAACTCCCAAGAATACACAAAGTCGTCAAGTCAGGTCTGACTCACAGTGACCCTGTTTTTCTGCAATGATACATCTTTTTGTTATAGAAGCAAACAGTCTCTTTGCTCCCCCAAGAAACAGCTCCTGGTTTTGAACCACTAACTTTGACATCAGCAGGCCTTGGCTGAACAATTAATAAAAGATACGTTGTCCTCATCCTTAGGGGCAATGTTTTAAAAATGCATTTAGAGTGACCTACATCTGTTGGCAGGGTTGAGTATACTCATTCACTCACTCACACAAAGACTATAATTACTCTCTTGTTTTGATCATGTGGTTGGCATTTGAAAACTTCATTCTTTCCTAAAATTATAATTTTATTGGGATGTACTTCATATGTCATGCAATTTAATCATTTTTTACTATTGTTTAGATCATTTTACTGGGGGGCTCATACATCGTTGTTCACAATACATAAATAAACATACTGTGTCAGGCACCCTCACATGTCCACTTCTATTATCATTCTTCAATTGCAATCTAATCCTTTAATATTAAGAAGGAAGAGTTGTGCCATTATCATGACAATCAATTTCAAAACATTTTCTTCTTGCTCCCTTGTAATTAGCACCCCATCTCCCACCTTCTTTCCCAGCCATGTGCCTTGGTGATTATCAATCCAGATAATATCTCTATAGATCTACCCATCTGTGGCTTAATATATGGAAAATAACATTAAATACAAATGAGATGCAAACAAATATCAAGCAGAAGAATTTCAACAATGACTACACGAAACACAGAAACACCTCAATCAAGAAGAAGATACACAATATCAAAAAGTGAAACAAATTTTACATGAGTCAAAGTGAAGATAAATGATAAGGTATTACATTTTAACCTAATTACATCTGCGCAAAGTAAACTTTACAATTCTCTTTGTCTGATAGCCATGATATCCGCAATCCTGAAGAGGGGATGTGCCAAAGGCGTAATCCATGTGGGGAACCTCCAGATAGGTTTTAATCCTTATTCTTAATGACCAGAGTCCCTGGATGACATCTAAAGCTAACTAGTTGTCTATTTTCTGAAAGCTGGCAGTTCAAATCCACCCAGAAGTACTTTGGAAGAAAGGTGTGGTAAGTCACTTCTGAAAAGTTAGCCATTAAAAACCCCACAGAGAACGGTTCTACTCTGACACCCGTAGGGTTGTCAGATTGATGACAACTTGCCTTCTTACTGATTGATGCAAACATTTTAAAGTTCATATTTTGTCAGTCTGTAACACACTTCCATACACATTCTTTAACTTGATTAGCACCATTTTCTTGAGGGCAGACTGTATTTTCTCATCTCTAGAATATGAAGAATAATCATATTGAGATGACGTGGTTTGCCTAAGATCATAAAGCTTTAAAGGGAGTAGGATTAGGCTTTGGGATGACTATTAGCAATAAAGGTTGGTGATCCAAACCCACTTAACCCCTCCATAGGAGAAAGGCCTGGCGATCTTCCCCCATCAAGATCACAGATGAGAGAACCCTGGGAGGAGTTCTACTCTGTCACATAGAGCCCTATGAGGAAAGAATGGATTCAACGGTGGTTCCCAATGAACACAACGAATTAAAGGTTCAAATTCATCAGTGTGAAGCCACCAGCTGCTCCATGGAAGAAAGATAAAGCTTTCTATTTCCTTCAAGAGTTAGAGGCTCAGAACCCCAGGGACAGTTCTATTCTGACCTGTTGGGTCGCTATGAGCTGCAATTGATTGGATAGCAGTGAGTTTCATTCCTCTTTCTTAAATTTTAAAAATCAATTTACTAGGGGCTCATGTAACGCTTATCACCATCCATCCATCCATCCATCCATTCATCCATCCATCCATCCATCCATCCATCCATCCATCCATCCATCCGTCCATCCATCATGTCAAGCACATTTGTACCTTTGTTGCCATGACCATCTTGAAACATTTTCTTTCTACTTGAGTCCTTAGTATCAGCTTCTCAATCTTCCCCTCCTCCTCTCTCCCTAATGGATCCTTGATTATTTATAAATTTTTATTTTTTCATGTCTTATACTGACTGATGTCTCCCTTCACCACTTTTCTGTTGTCTATCCCCCTGGAGAGGGGTTATAGATAGATCATTGTGATCAATTCTTCTTCCTCCATCTTCCCCTTTCCCTTCTGATATTGCTACTCTTAATATTGGTCCTGAGGGGGTTTATCTGTCCTGGATTCCCAGTGTTTCCAGCTCTTATCTGTACCTGAATTTAAAAGGTGGAGTTGGGATCATATTGGGGGGAGGGACCACTAAAGAACTAGAGGAAAGTTTATGTTTCATCAGTGTTATACTGTACACTGACTGCCCTGCCTCCTCCCTGTGATCCATCTATAAGGGGAGCTCCAATTGCCTACAGTTGGGCTTTGGGTCTCCACCTGTACTGTCCCTCTTCATAATGATCTGACTTTTAAAAAATCTTAACTGATGAAACAATTTCAGAAATCAATGCAATTTCTTAATGCAAATAACATTTATAGTGTGATTGTCTGCTAATTGCGTTTCAGGCTTTAAAAAAAAATCCCACTTGAAAAGTCAAAGCCATGGACAGCAACTTTAAAAAAGAAATTTAAGGGGGGGGGGCTTGGGGGCAGGGGGGTGTTTTGAAAAAGAATGTCCAAGATCACACAGGTAGCAATGATAGAAAAATGGTGGGAAACCATCCTAGAGCACAAACTCTAAAGCAAGCATCGGTTCTAGGCAGGGCAAAACCCCAGGGCTGTTTCCTAGGTGATGATGCACCAAACACCCAACCCAACTCACTGCCTTCGAGTCGATTCCAAGTCAACCAAAGTGGAGCTGTTCCTGTGGGTTTCTGCGGCTGTCACATGGACGAAGAAAACCTGGCCTTTCTCTCAAGGAGCTGCTGGTGCTTTCAACCTGCTGACCTTGCATTTAGCCGCCAAAGATGTACCACGATGGCACCAGGACAGCTCCTTTCGGCAGGACATCATGTCAGGTCTGCAGCTAGAAAGGTGATGGGAAAGGTTGTGCAATTTGAGAGAAAAGTCGGAAACAGAGCCTATGTCTTTTCTTTTTGAAATTTTAATTCGGTTCCTAGCTCCTGTCACTTAAATACCCTCTGTTCTGATCTCTCCTTTAAGAAGCTTCTTTAAGTTCTTGAAAGAAATCATACTCACAGCCTTCCTCCCCGAGCATTTTAGCATCCGTCCAGATGGTACGTTCAGATGGGAAGAGTTGAAATCTGAGTGGGGACAGTTGTGAGGTGTTAGCTGACAGTGTTCAAGATCTGTCAGACAATCCCCTCGAGGGGACAGTGATCAGCCAGAGACTTTAAATCTGCCTCCAAATAACACTAGAGGTAATGGTGAGATTTGAAGAAAAATATATAGAAGCTGTCAGTGTTTTCCACTTTAGGGTTCTACTGATGGCTACTTCCCCCCTCTCTCTCTTCCCCTCCATGATATGACATGTTTTCTTCTCAGAAAGCAAGACTGGGCTAGTAACTTTATATCACTCAGATAATTTAGAGTCTTTTTGTTGTTGTGTAAATGGAAAACCCCTCTTTAAGAAAGGCACCACAGTTCAAGTTATTGTCAACTGAAGGACACATTGGTGTTTTGACTCCAGCAGCTATTTCCCAGGAGAAAGAAGTGACCATCTGCTTTTGTCAAGATTACATCCTTGGAAACCCCGAGGAGTAGTCCTATCCTGCCCTACATTGTTGATACCGAGTGGTCAATGGGAGCCATTGGATTAAAGAGTGTTGATTGACATAGAAGAGACTTCCACACACCACCAACTGGTCTGCCTTTCAGTGTGGTTCTCAAATCGAAAGGGATTGTAATATTTTCATTTGATCATCCATCAGATGGCTTTAAAATAAATTGAGACTGCGGAAATAGTCAGGGAATAAATGTTGGACCCCAAACCACAAAGTCAGCAGTTCAGACACACCAGCTACTCAAAGAGAGAGAGAGAGAGAGAGAGAGAACAAGAGAACATAAGGCTGTCTTCTCCCATACCCTATGTATAGGGTCACTGTGAGTTAGTGTTCATGGCAGAGGGTTTTTAATTATAGAAGAAAGACAATCCATTCGCTGAGATTTGTTTTTGGTCCAATGTGAAGGTGTCTGAATTCCCTTTCCTCTTGCAGGTACCACCAAATGAAATATTCAGAGTAACTTTTCTGTTTTCAGAGAAAACTAATCATAAATAATTTATTCATCTCCACAATCAAATACGCACTAAACTCCCTCATGGGATATTGACAGGAACGTGTTGGTCTGCTTCTCAATTTCAAAATATATGAAAGCCCAATGAGCTTAGCACTGGAATAAGTGTGCAGAGTTATTTATGCCACTTGTAATTAGGTTATTAGGAAGCTTAACAATGAGAAAAGTCAATATAAGGCTATTTTTCTTTAAATTTTTAATGACTGAACTTTGATGCTGCTTGGTGATTTCTGTTGGTTGTCCTAGCAACCGGCTCTCCACATGCACTGTTGAAGACCCCCTGGATTGATTGAACATGCCTGATGCATTGTGTCTGACAGTTGACCTCAATCTAATCCGCTCAGCATCACAGCATCTTTTTAGACTAAAGAATTTATCAGCCATCCCTGCCTACTGATGGATTTTTTTGTGTCTGTCTAAATTTTGATTCTAGCTCTTTGTAGATAAAGGACCAGTTTAAATAAATAGACACTAGACTTACCTTTGCATTTTATCAACATCCTGCAGTTGGGGAAGGAAAAAAAAAGCATCTAAATATTGTCAATGTATGCTAACAAATGGAAACTATATTCTGACATTTCTTTTTTTTGTGGCAGGCAATCATTTTTCTTTTTGTTGTCTTTTTTCTAGGATTTTCTTATAGAAACTAATCTCAAGTGATCCTTGGAGTTTATTTTAATTTTCATATTTAACCTGGGAGTCTCTGGTCTTTCAGGCTTACTTCTGGAATTCAATCAATGCCATCAGGCCCTAGAAGGAGCCTTGGTGGTATAGTGCATTACAAATTGGGTCACTAACCTGAAAGGTCAGTGGTTTGAAGGCTCCAGCTGATTTGATGGTGAAATAAGAGGTTTTCTTCTCTGTAAATGTATGTAGGCTTAGAAACCCACTGGACAGTTCTACTCAGTCCAATAGGGTTGCTTTGAATTTGAATTCCCTTGCTGGCAATGTGTTTGAATATTTGAGTGACTGTCAAAAGGACACAGAGGAAAAATAATGTGAGACTTTTGCCAAGACTTGATTGACATGAGTTTTGCCACTGCTGTGATTTAGCCAATACTCCAGGTACTTTTTAGGGACCGTGGGCATTTACTCTCCATATAGTTAGTGACATTTAAGCTGCATGAAATATGGTATTCATAGTACTGATCTGATTTTGCATTTCAATTGTGTAACCGTGGTGATTATTTAGTTAGTCATTGTTGTTTCAGGAACCTCATCTATAAAACAAGGATTCCTGCAACAACTAGTACTAGCTGCCTCATAAGAATGTTGTGAGGATCAAACAGATGAGCATCATGTTTCGATAGAGTAGGTACGCAAGAAACCCTCGTGGCAGAGCAGTTAGTAGGTAAGAGTGAAGTTATCAGATGCAGTTTGATTCTTCTTCTTCTGGGGACCCACTGCTCCAGGGTTTGTATTAGGCAGCTTAATGTACAAGCATTGAACAAAGAATTCAAACTCACTGCCATCAACCTTATAGCAAAGCTGTAAGGCACAGAGGAACAGTGAATCTGGGACTCTCAATTTTTAACAGAACAGAAAACATCAACGCTCTCTCAAGGAAAGGCTGGTGGGCTTACACCACTGATCCTGACAGTTTCACCCCAATGCAGAACCCCCTTCTCCCCCAGGGCTCATGCATGGGCTAAAAGTAGGAGTGAAATACAGGTAAGCAGTAATTCATGAGGAGGAGAATTAGAAGTAGAAACCCTGGTGGCATGGTGGCTATGCATTGGGCTGCGGACTGCCTATTCAGCTGTTACCAAGCACACGTCACTCTATGGGGGGAAAGACAGGCCTTTCTACTCAGGTGCAGAGCTGCAGTCTTAGAAACTCACAGGGACTAAATTACCTAGTTCTAGAGAATTGCCGTGAGTCAGCGATGCCTCAATGGCAGGGAGTGAGAGGATTAGAAGCGCTGTAATTATTTCTTATCCTTAAAAACTCTCTTCCATGGGTTCCACATTTTGCACCATAGATATATGGCTTTCCTAATGAAAACAACAACAGACAACTAGGTACCCTTTGTATTTTGATTCTCAGTTACACAACGCTAGGAACTTTTGAATTGTGTTTCTTAAAGAGATTTTGCACGATGACAGTTTCCATCCAAGACACAATAGGGTCTGAGATGTGGTCTGCATTCTGGATGTTAGTTGTACAGCTTAGGAGCCAAAGACACCTCAGCTTGATCTCATAGTATGCTACACGTTCAGTATGCATGCTGTCTCTGGAAGATTACTCCATGTCTCTTCGTGCTAGATTGGATGGACTAGAGAAAAAAATTCAGAGACACTCAATGGATGTGAGAGAGAGCTTTATACCACAAAGTAATTGTATATTGAGAAAACATCCCACCTCATTCCAGATCAAGTTCATAAGTCCGATAGTAGCCCATATGTCCAATGCCAGTCCATAAATTTCTCCAGACTCACATTGCCACTCATAATGATGCTGAATGCAGGAAGATCACAGGCCGGTGGGTGAAAACTCTTATGGATCCAATGACAGTGGAAGCATCACAGCACTCTCTCTGTAGATCTCCACCCCTGGCCTGCTCAGGTCTCAATATTTCTCCACGTGGCTTGTCGATAGGAAGACAAAGACAGAGGGAGAGTATGGTCCTCCTCCAGGGAGAGAGAGAGAGAGAGAGAGAGAGAGAGAGAGAGAGAGAGAGAGAAAGTTCCCAGAATCCTTATGAGAAGGCTACGCCCAAAAGGAGCCAGCAGGCTGGCTAGACTCCACCCCTTTACACTTAATACCCTCAGGTTGACACCAGATCATGTAATTGCCACATTCTTTTTCTCAGTTGTCCAATCGGTTATATGGGAATGACAAGGTCTCCTTTGCAATATGGTTGTGAGTATTCAAATAAGTACATTTCACCCCAAGCCTGACCCATAAAAGTAGCACTTTCAACGTTGATGATTATCATAAAACAAAAGATGGCTGAAGTCAAATTCCTCTTTTACTGGTGAGGAACTGAAGAGTATGGCAGTTATAAAGCTTTCTGGGATTTTCAGATACTAATTTAGAGAGTCTGACTGCCTGCCCTCGCAGCCATGTCTACTCTCATCAATTCAAGATCCTATCCCACAGAAAAGCATTTTCAAAATTCAGGCAGGAAATGCAATATTCACAATTATTTGTTCTAGGAGAAAGGAGATAAAACCTACAGGAGCAGTGCTACTCTAGGGCTTGGGGTCTCTGTGAGTCAGAATCAACTCCATGACAGCCAGCTTGGTCTTTTGAGTGGCTGTCGGAAGATTAAGGGAAACGAATGTGGCACCTACCAGGAAAACGAAAGTCCCGTGATGGGCAGGGGAGAAAGATGCTGCCTTCTCCTGCTGTAAAGTCCTGGGAACCCACAGGGGCACCTCTGTCTGTCCCATAGGGTCACTCTGAGTTGGAATTGATTGGCTGGCAGTGAATTTGCTTTTTATGATGGTGGCTGTAACAAAGGCTATCGCAGAAGAGCCAGATAGGCAATTCACTACACTGGAGACACACACACTGGTCCTCATGAGTCGGGGGCACCACCAATCGAGGTCCTCTCAACCTTCACAGGAATTTAAGCCGTAGCTTAGCCATAAAGCTCACTTTCAGGTGGCCTCTTATTGCCTCAAGTGAGTTTGTATCGGTTGTCGCTGCTACTTTTATGTTAATATGTTGATCACGAGTTTTGTGGCAATGAAGGCCTCCATTTTCAGCGACAAGTTGTAGTGAATTGAGGGGGTTCCTCTATCAGGCGTACTTCTGGCAGGAGTGATGGGAGTGCAAAGTAGCCATCAGTTAAACAGCCACACATCGCTTTTTGCCCGCTGGTTAGGGATATCAATGATGTGACCACATGTACGACAGGTGGTGTGAGATGGGTTGGCAGGAAAAGTAACCACCACAGGGCAATCCTCTCGAGTTTTCTTCAACGGTGTGAGATCTCTGCCTCAGTCAGTATCTTAGGAAGGTCATTAGTGAAGACATTTACATGAGCCAGGTGCTATTTTCCTAGAAATGAGGAGGAAGTGAAGAAGGCAGCACATAGGCTTAAGACCTGGGAGGGAAACCTATCCTGTTCCCTCTTCATTTTCTTTCTTCCCTTTTGTAACCATTTTTTTCTCTTTCTTTTTCTAACAGACCACCCTTTAATTTTTCAAGTACCTTCGCTCTAGCTACTCCTACTTTCATTTTGTTACTGCCTCAGGAAATTCTAAAGATGAGTGATGCTTTAGTTTGGTAAAACTAAAGGCGGAGGCACATTGTAATCAGCATTAACAAAATATATAGGTATGGTAAGTGTACTACAACTCACTCCTGATTCTGAAATGTTAAGAATAAGGCTATACTGCAAAGTTTCAAAATGATACACATAGGGAATAAAGCAAACAAATAAAAAAGAATTATGGACATTTAAAGGATTTCTCCTCAGAATGACGCAAATGATAAATATCCAGGAGGCTAGCTTTTTTCATGTAAGATTCAATATATATATTGAAATACAGGTGCTGTTACAGTCGATTTTCCACGAGTCCTTAGTATAACCTGAAGATCAGGTGGTTACATTGTAGTGGAGCAATTTGTGACAGTGGTTACATTGTAATGTGAGCAATTTGTTAGATATAAATTACAGGTGGGAAGAGGAAGCAGGAGAATAATATATACCTTCACAGTGAAGAACTTGGAAGTAAAAGCACCACTGAAGTTAATCAAACTTGATTATAGCTTTATCTTCGACTGGATGAGTACTTTACCAACTGCCGCAACACTGGTCAAATCATGTCCCCCAAATGCTTTACCTGTCTTTCTATACAGGATATTATAGATTTACCTATCTCTGAGCTATGAGTCCTTGTTGAACCAGATATTCTTCCCCTTAATCCATCCCAGGATTCCATATTGCACATACTCTCTTACCATCACTTTCCTAGCTTTAGCATTCTATTAACACGTGATCACTTGCCTTGCCTTTCAGAAGTACTTTCCCCCATGAGGTTGTAAAACCCGGAATTAATTACCACATGTTAGTGGTTTCTGTGACTAGGAAATAGCAGTCACATGAATCTGAAACTCTGCACACCATTCAATATGTCTTATATATACACATATATATACACACATGTGAACTTACATGTAACTCACACTTTCAATGATAATGGGAGAAAGGAAGTGGGACCAGGAAGGTTAAGCTACGTTTAATAATGACCTGCAGAGAGAAAAAATCACTACATCTCCCCCCGCCCCCCTTAACTAGAACTCTGATGGCCCCAGCAAGTCTGCCTGCAGAGAGGTAGAAACCTGAAGAGATTGTATAAATTGTGGGGAGAAAAGACTGCAAAGGTGAAGGAAATTCCATCGCCCTGCAAGGAAATGTTGCTGTTGTCAGGTGCCATTCTCTCTCAGAGTGACCCTCTGTCGAACAGAACAAAACACTGTTGGCTTCTGTGCCCTCTTCACAATGGTTCTGATGTTCGTGCCCTTTGATGTAACCACCATGTCAATCAATCTTGCTAAAGACCTTCCTATTTTTTTTTTTTGCTGCCACTCTGCTTTACCAACCACGATGTCCTTCTCCAAGGGCTGGTCTCTCATGATGACCTGTCCAAGGTTTTTGAGATGAAGTCTCCCCATCCTTCTGGATGTACTTCCAAGACAGATTTGTCTCTTCTTTCGACAGTTCCAAGATGCTCTCCATATTGTTGGCCAGCACCATAATTCAAATGCACAGATTCTTCTTCAGTCTTCCTCACTCAATATTCAACCTTCACACACATTCAAGGCAATTGAAAACACCATGTCATGGGCCATGCCCACCTTAGTCCTCAAGGTGATAGTCTTGCTTTTCAACACTTTCAAGAGGTCTTGGGCAGCAGATTGACCCAATGAAATATATCATTTGATCTTTTGACTACTGCTTCTACGAGCCTTGATTGTTGTCCCAAGCAAAACAAAATCCTCAACAACTTCAATTTTTTCCCCAGTTATCATGTTACCTAGTGATTCAGTTGTGAGGATTCAGGTCTTCTACACACTGAGTTGTAATCCATATGGAAGGCTGCGGTACTTGATCTTCATCAGTTAGTGCTTCAATTCCTCCTCACTTTTAGCGAGTGAGTGAGTGTGAGTCATCTGTATGCCACAACTTGTTAATAAGTCTTCCTCCAATGAAGATGCCACATTCTTCTTTATAGAACCTAGTTTCTCTGATGGTTGCCCCTGCATATAGATTGAATAAGTATGGTGAGAGGGTACAACCTTGATACAGACCTTTCCTGATTTTCAACCAGAGAATATTCCTTTTTTTTTTCTGTTTACACAAATGTCTCCTGATACATGTACAAGCTTTATAGGAGTACAATGAAATGTTCTGGAATTCCCATTCTTCTCAAGACTATGCGTAGTTTGTTTGAGCTCACTTAGTCAGTCTTTTATTGGGTGAAATTGTTTACGTTTATTGTGCCAACCTGGCTGATAAACATATGTGGAGTTAATTGAAGGGCGGAGAGATAAATGACTCTGGGAGCCTCACCTTTCTAGTTCTTGGTTCTCTTGTTTACTGAAGGTCAAACCAGGGTGCAACTACCTTAGCAAGTTTCCTGCTTCAGCTGGCAAGGTTCATTTCCTGTGAAACATCCCTGAGGAGAAGCCACATGGACCTACCCAATGTAGCCCTGGGTGCTGGAGCAGACGTGTGGAGACCCCTGCCAATGCTGAGATGCTGACATACTCACTGATTTGGCTTTCTTCCTGCAGTTGGTGTCATTGCATGTGTTTTGTGACATTGAGGAAGACTTTGTAGATTGGTGTTGGGCATATGGGCTAATATTGGACTTAAGGGATTGGACAGCATTGCGTTGGGATGCTTCCTTAATGGACACTGAGCCTATATAAAACTTTCTCTTATACATACAAGTTTTTATGGGTTTGCTTCCCTAGTTTACCCAGGCTGACACAGTGGGTTATGTGTTGCATTGCAAACTTCAAAGCTGGCAATTCAAAATCATAGGTCACTTCACAGAAGAAATACAAGACTCGCTACTTCTGGAAATGGTTAAGGCATCGGAAAACCCACAGGGATGGGTCTATTCTATCTTATAGGGTTTCTTTATGTTGGAATGGACTTGTTAGCAGGATATTTTACAAAGAATAAACCCAAACCAAAATCAGTGTCATTGAGTTGATTTTGAGTACAAACAGTTCTGAACCTGGGCATTTCTCATCACTATTACCGAGAATGGTTATGGGGGACTATGGGTAATAGCAAGAGAGAATGATTGCTTCTTGGAACGTGGCAGAGAAGAGAAAGTAGAAACTGAGATGCAAAAGTAAGCATCTGAAGAAATAGCATGGGAGTCTCATCTGACCTCTTTAGGCTCCACATCCAGCTCCACCTCCGTCCAAGAGTGAGCTTCTGTGAGACCGAGGTTACACATGCCTCTGCTCCCCAATCTTCTTTCTCCTATTCTGACACCAGCTAAAATCGCACTCTCTTTCTCTGTTGGCTTCAATGACCATGCAGAACTCAGAGGTAATACTCGTGCTTACAGACCTAATTACAAGAGTTAATGGGTTAGCGTAAGTCAGGTTCCAAAACACCAAGGATTAAGTCAGTTTGTCCACAGCCCCTCTTCTTAGCTAGGGCAAGCCTGTCTCTTCTGATCCTAGGTCTCTGACCTGCTCAGATAAGTGTTACAAAGCTGCTCCAGTGCTGATCAAGGCTCAAAGGGCACCCCCTCTGCAAGCCAGTCTGCTGCCCAAAGGCACTCTGCTCCTTCTGTGGGCTGGGAGGCTTGTGCTCTTCCTCATCCTAGTGGTGCAGTGACCTCGGTTCTTTCTGCTCCTGCTGCTGCCACTTCTCAAAAGGTCCTTGCCCATGCTCCATGGGGGGTACTTCAGTTTTGTTGGTGGTGGGATTCCCTCTGTTGCTACTTCTGAAAGGGCTCGAGTTATATATACAGGGGAATTATAAAAGGGATCAATCCCCAAGATAGAGTTCCACACATCCTCTTTGCATGGTTCCTCTGTGGGTTTCTGAGACTAACTATTTCTGGCCATTCTTTTTCCCATGGAGGCTGCTGGTGCCTTTGGACTGGTGACCATGCCGACCACAGCCCAATGCTTCACCGCTTCACTAAATCATCAAGATGTCTGATCTCATGAAAGTGATTTTTAAAGATGACGTGAGTCCAATAAAAATGTCTAAATGCAGTTTTCTGCAGCTAGACATTTTGATATTAAAGTTCCTATGAAAATACACATGCAAGACTAGTGAGGAAGACACTGAAAATAAAGAACTATAATTAAAGCAAGGTGGATTATTCATGTAAAAATAGACCAATGAAAGAGAATACAACCCCCAGCATTGAAACCACCATCAGGTAAAAATAAGTGTCTGACAGAAGTAGTGTCACACTTCTAGGGCAAAGATAAACACTTTAATTAGCATTATTAAGACAGGAATTGAAAGAGGAAAATTGGGTCAAATCCCAACATTATGTAGAAGAATAAATTCAAAATGTGAAAAGAGTGGTGGCTTTTTATTTTAAAGGATGACCATAATTTTGCAACATTACATGTAATATTCATTAAATTAATATTAAATTAAAGATTATTATTTAATATAGATATATACTAAATGTATTTCCATACTAATCACAAATACTACAACTTATTTTAATATAAAATAATCAATAGATTTTAAATTCAGGGAAGAAATTTAATGAAGGAAGTTATTTCCATCCTTTCAACTGCTTGCCCAAAGATTGCTTACAATGCAGGAACTGGAAAACATTTTGACTTGATGATAAAAATGAACATCATTTGGTAAGGGGCAATGTTCATCTTGTGCGTACAGCTGTCTTATCCCCAGAAAGATGCACTGTCCCTATGTGGTACTGTAGGCATGTATCACCTAAAGTTCTTCAAATTTTAATTAAAGAACTCTCTATAAGAGACGTACTTGTAATCCTAAAAGCTATCAATGTTTTAAGCCAAAAAAGTCTGAGAGAAGTTTCCAGTTAAAGGCGACCAAAGAGTTGTATGAGCCTTCAATAAAGTGATTTATTAGAGAAAAAGGGAGG